>CM038642.1:1810970-1865970 GCA_021554675.1 Leuciscus idus | reverse complement strand
GACAGGCAGCGAGTGGAAGCTGCTCGCACATTAAAGCTCAGTGTCAGTAATGGAGAAGAGTAAACAAGGTTTGTGCCACACAGGTCAACAGCAGCATTAATAACACAAACACAGAGGGAAAGGAGACTGAGCTTCATCTGTGAGTCTGTTCACACCCATGAGTCATTACTTCTAACACAAAGGCTGTGCTAGAGGACAGTTTATTGCCAAATTCTAAAGCAGCATCATATGTATACTTCACAGTGACAATCCCAGAATGCATTGCACTGAGCTACACACACACTACATTCAAAAGTTGGAGTTTTCTGTCAAAATAAAAGTTTAATGGTTTAATTTCTGAAAATGAAGAAATTAAGATCATAAATAAACGGATTGCAATTTTACAGTTGTAATGTCAAATAAAATAATATTATTATTGACTTTATTTAAAAAAAATGTATTTTACAGTGAAATATTACAGTAGGAATATTTCTTATTTTCTTTTTTTTTTTTTTTTTTAGCAATTGTATTAAGTATTAGTAGTAGTAATTATTATTATTATTGTCTTAATTAATAATCATACATTTCTGGCCAAATTGTGCAGAGCTTCAAACAAGTACAGCAAACTGTGTGTTTGCTGTACTCCCCCACACACACTATTTGATTTTTTCCTCCAAATTGTGCAGCCCTAGTTAAAGTTAAAGAAGAAGAAAATAAATGGAATTTTCACCTCTGAAACGGACTGTTTCTATATTGGAAACAACTTCACATGTGAAGCTCACAAAATCACTCACTCACGAGAGTTCAGGAAGGTTAGGGCACTTAGAAGGCAACAGCCTATATAGTCAGTAGACGCAAACATGCTTTTCTTACTTAGTATTTTTGTCATCATTTGTAAATCAAGATGCATTTACTAGATGAGTAAAATGCCATAAGATTTTAGGTCTTGTTTTCTGGGGAAATAAATCAAAATGAAGTGAGTTTTTGCTTAAAACAAGCTAAATGATCTGCCAATGCTTAATATCTTAATTTAAACAGAAACAAGATTATTTCTCTTTCCCCATTGGCAGATAATTTTGCTTGTTTTAAGCAAAAACTCACTTAAATTGTATTTATTTCCCCAGAAAACAAGACATAATATCTTATAACATTTTACTACTTCAGCAAAAGCATCTTGATTTAAGAACTGGACCGGAAACAAGACAAAAATACTAGGTAAGCAAAGCATTTTTTGCAGAGCAGGGCGGCTTACTAAAGTAAATGTGGGAACAGAGACACTAAAAAGACAGAAAAAGACACATAAATACAGGAGAGAAGAGGGCAGAGTGTCAGGAAGAAGGGAAGCTGAAGGACGAGAGTGATGGATGAGCTAAAAGAGAGAAACATTAAGGAATAAGCAACTCCCACTCCTCCGCTAAAGCTCGACACACTTGTAATCAAATGTCAGCGGTGGGGAATAAACTGTGCGGAATTCAATCAGAGGCTTTTCCCGGGACTCTAATGTGATTTGGAGGCTAATGGAGTGGCGTTCGGACCGACCCGTCTCTGAAAGCACCGGATTAGGAGCGAACGGGGCGTTAATGGAGTCTCGTGGTGTTGGGGAACTGAAGTGGCTTGAAGACTGGAAGCCCTAATTACCAGGTGACGGGGAGAAGCAAACGAACAGAGAGACACTTCACAGTCCTGTGAGGAAGAGAAGGAATAATCGAGGCTAATTACGGTAACTGGCATTACCGTTCTGCTTCAGCTCTCCTTAACCGAGACGTTTGTCACATAACACAGGGAAGAGGAGAACAGAGGAAAATACAAGATTAAAAAGTCTGGTCCTGAATAATGCAGAAAATAGAGAATATTATATGAAAGATGGGCTGTTAGATTTAGAGTCCCCCTGTAGTCAATCATTTTATCCCTTAAAACTCATCTTTGATCACCAAAATGACATATTTAAACGTTTTTTCTTCGAGAAAAATTCTTCATGTCTTAAAATATCTTGAGTGTAACTCGACACCCTCGCCTCATCGTGGTTCTATGAATATGCAAATGAGCCCCGCCTCCACTCACTCACTCAGCTCAGAGATCCACTGGTTGACGATCACACGTTGATCTGATTGGTTACAAGGTAGTTTGTGACGTCAGAAACACCAGTGATTTCAAAGCGTGTGTTTGAGACTGTCTTTGGTTCACTGCAGTTTTAAGGAGGAAATACTCAGCAATGCTGTCGACTTATGAACTTACACATGGTTTGTCTTAAAGCATATTAAAAACAGCACATAGACACATAAACAACATTACATTTACATTTATGCATTTGGCAGACGCTTTTATCCAAAGCGACTTACATTGCATTATCCTATACATTTATACATAGGTATGTGCAATCCCCTGGGATCGAACCCACAACCTTGCGTTGTTAACGCAATGCTCTTACCACTGAGCTACAGGAAAGACATTAAAAGCTGGATTCTCACCACAGGGGGATTCAAGTTTCAACTTTGTCTCAGAGGTTTCTCCTAATATTAGGGATGCACTGATAATAACATGCAGATGAAACGCAGTGTCTGATAACCAGTAAACGGTCAGTGGTCTGAATGCTTTCTCTGCGTGTTTGTGTTGAACCTCATGTTTTGCTGCGGTTGTTGTCTCGTGAAACACACTGGCGTATACGAGCTCTGTGGTCTCTGGTAACACTGGACATCCATCACTGTGAGGCTGATGAAAGGACTCTGTCTGCTGGTGTGACACACACAGATGACAAAACTACAGGGTTTCCGCTCGCCTGTCAATCAAACACGCTCAGATCGGCCTGCTGAGTGGACACGTAATGAAGGCGTGCAATTATAGACTATAAGGTTTAGTATTCATTACTATAATGTATATAGGTTATAGTATTCATTACTATAATGAGCTCATTGGATCTGTCTTAAATTATTACATTGTTTAAATTAATTAATGTGTATTGTGAAAATGTTACTATACTACAAATGTACGCTGTTGATGTAGTGTAAACCGTACAGCACTTACGAGTTCAACGCCAGAACGCAGCCTCACTATTGGCTGCTCCTGCGCCAGCATCACACGCATGTGTCGTAGTGATCATGTGACCAGCATCGGCCAATAGTGAGCTGGTATTCTGGCGTAGAACCCGTAAATGCTGTACTGTGTTTACTACGCGAAAAGCGTAAGAGATGGGGGGGGGGGGGGGTCATAACATTACATTTGAACCACTGTAGTCATATGGACTATTTTAACGATGTCTTTCCTACCTTTCTAGGCCTTAAAAGTTGCAGTGACGTTGCTGTCTATGGAGGGTCAGAAACCTCTCGGATTTCATCACAAATATCTTCATTTGGGTTGTGAAGATGAACGAAGGTCTTACGGGTTTGGAACGACATGAGGATGAGTAATTACTGACAGAACTTTCATTTTTGGGTGAACTACCCCTTTAATATTTTAAACAAATATATTTATGATGTGTTTAAAAAAAATACACAAATATATATATAAATTGAATAAAATTCCCCTGAGATTTAATAGTCTTTCCACTCATTGTCACCTCAGTTGTGCATCACTTGTTCCTCATAATTAAACTCATCTCTGCACTTTCAGCGAGCAACATCTGCAGTTATTTGCCTTTCTTACAAAAAGCTGTTCGTCTTAAAACGCCAAATAGATTTTGAAAGAGCAACGCACTTGATCCAGCATCTTTTGGAGAGCGCGGGTGAACGCCGAACGGTGAAGTACCTCGGTGGCTTTTGCTGATTTCTCTAAACTAATTGTAAGCTGTCGCCAGCTGGGCAAATGAGATTGGAGCGAGGAATTAAAAATGAATGGGGATCTCCAGCCAGGTGAGACAGCGAGACAGCGAGCAGTGGGTAAAAGCAATTAGGAGAAACCGTAACCCCGCGCCAGTGAGGCCTGAGGGATGCTTGACGTCTGGTTACGGGTTTCAACCCCGAGCTGGAGTTACACGCCGACTCGAGGTTACCGTGGCTTGACTCGGGGAGGCCCACACACACACACACACACACACACACACACACACACACACACTCTTGGCACTTCTTCTGGAGGTTCAGCCAAACCAAAGATAAAGTTCCCGATGTGTTTAGGTCTTGAAGGGTGCGCCTTTAAGTCCTGAATGTTATTGGATTGCTGTTTTTCCCGATGGATGATTCCTGACCGGAGCGGGACGTGATGGAGCCATTAAGATGATGAATCCGCGTCATCGGATACCGGTCGGCATATATAGACACCAAATCCAGACGGGCGTGAGTTACACCTACAGAATAATGCATGGTGCCAAAGCAACGTGAGCCACGGGGAAACAGACTCACAAACTACAGGAAAATGACATTCGTTGCTTTTTCATCTCAAATCTGAGAGTTTCTTGAAGAAAATCTGAAGAAAATGATCGCTTGAAAGAAGTTAAAGTTATTTTCAATGTGTGGCATTTTATAACTTTTGTCCCTGAGAATAATCAAACCGAAAACACATTTGAAAGTAAATACACTCATATTTTAAGTTTTTATATGAATAAATGTTTTTATTTACTTAATATCAATATTGGCTTTTTGTGAGGAATTAAATTGAAGTTATCAATTATTAAAAATTTTAATAAATTAGTTTACCGACTTTGAATATCACATTTATTTTTTGCATTTTTATTAGATTCTTAGTTTTATATCTAAATTAAATTACACATTTCATTAAATTATTTTGCTTCGAAACATAAGCAAATGTAAAGTAATAAAGGAAAACAAAGAAATGCATTCGAATAAACAATAAACAAAAAGTGCTTTAAGATTCTGCAACTTTTCCAGACAAAAGCAGTGAAGGATTTTACTCTTTTTCTCAGTATTATTGAATAAATATTTCAAATATTAAACACATTTTTGAAAATATACCATAACACTTATAAAAATTATATTATTTACTTAATATCAATATTAGCTTTGTGAGGAATAGAATCTACCTTTTTCAATAATTAAAAATCTTATTTTTTCTTATTAATTAATTAGATTACCGACTTTGAATATCAAATTTATTTGTGCATTTTTACTATATTCGTAGTTTTATATCTAAAATAAATTGCAAATTTTATTAAATTATATTGCTTCGAAAGAAAAGCAAATGTAAAGTAATAAAGGAAAACAAAGAAATGCATTAGAATAAACAATAAACAAAAAGGGCTTTAAGATTCTGCAACTTTTCCAGACAAAAGCAGTGAAGGATTTTACTCTTTTTCTCTGTATTATTGATTATTCCTGATGACATCATAGACAGCAGCAGGTCTAATGCACAGATCTATTATAACATAAGATGTTTTGTCTTGTCCTCAACACATAAATGACTGTGGTTATGTTCATTCTGCATCATAAAACTGGCAGCAAGCAGAATATGACTGTCTCCAGTGCACACAATCCCATCACACATATGAAGGGGAAAACGTTTCTGAAACATTGTTGAAGAGAGAAAGCCCACGTGTCAGCATCAGCAGTGCAGGCGGTGGGCACCATATGTGAAGCGTGCGGTCATGAACTCAACCTACACCTGCTTTCCAGATTAAAGCAATCAGCTTCACAAAGTGCCCAACGGTGCGTCCGACACAACACACTTAACCTGCGCTGACAGATGCGCCGCACGCACTCATGCATGGATGATATGCAAAAGATAATATACACAAGTTTATTGCAATTTCATGCTTTCCTGCGGTTAAACATAAAAAGACTTTTCATCTCTTAGTATGTTGTGAGCAAGCAATAGCCGTCATTTCACCGTCTAGGTTATCTATAGACCTGATATAGGCCAGCTATGAGTAGGTTAACTATAGACCTGATATAGCACAGCTGAGTAGGTTAACTATAGACCCGATATAGTCCAGCTATGAGTAGGTTAACTATAGACCTGATATAGCACAGCTGAGTAGGTTAACTATAGACCCGATATAGTCCAGCTATGAGTTGGTTAACTATAGACCCGATATAGTCCAGCTATGAGTAGGTTAACTATAGACCCGATATAGTCCGGCTATGAGTAGGTTAACTATAGACCCGATATAGTCCAGCTATGAGTTGGTTAACTATAGACCCGATATAGTCCAGCTATGAGTAGGTTAACTATAGACCCGTTATAGTCCAGCTATGAGTAGGTTAACTATAGACCCGTTATAGTCCAGCTATGAGTAGGTTAACTATAGACCCGATATAGTCCAGCTATGAGTTGGTTAACTATAGACCCGATATAGTCCAGCTATGAGTAGGTTAACTATAGACCCGTTATAGTCCAGCTATGAGTAGGTTAACTATAGACCCGTTATAGTCCAGCTATGAGTAGGTTAACTATAGACCCGTTATAGTCCAGCTATGAGTAGGTTAACTATAGACCCGTTATAGTCCAGCTATGAGTAGGTTAACTATAGACCCGATATAGCCCAGCTATGAGTTGTTATAGTCCAGCTATGAGTAGGTTAACTATAGACCCGTTATAGTCCAGCTATGAGTAGGTTAACTATAGACCCGATATAGCCCAGCTATGAGTTGTTATAGTCCAGCTATGAGTAGGTTAACTATAGACCCGTTATAGTCCAGCTATGAGTAGGTTAACTATAGACCCGATATAGTCCAGCTATGAGGAACACACTCAGCCAAAATAACCTTGAATTTGGTTACGTGTCGTTTTTGTCAAAATAACTTGTGAGATGTTTGATATTCCTGTTCCATCATGTAAGCAAAGTCAACAGAGATTACAAGGTGTTTGGTTTCATTTCTTCACTCTAAATGATGACTAGTCTATTCTTGGACGATGGTTTAGACGTCTATACATTTTTCACATTTTGCCTTGTGTTTGCCTAGACGTCTGGGCTGTTTGGACGGCTATTAGACGTCTTTTAAACAAGACATTATAGACATTTTGAGATTAAAAGTTAGTTGATCAATTAATTTGACTCACATGAATAAAACTGTATTGAAAAATGAAAGTATTGCACGTTTACTACTAGTGTGTCATTTCTGATTAACTAGTGGATTGCAAAAATGATTAGCGATGCATGATATATCGGGCAACATATCGGTATCGGCCGATATATGTTAATTTTTAATGTGATCGTTATCGGCCCGATAAGAAAATAAGGCTGATATAGTAAAGCTAATAAATAATGTATTATTTCCTTCAGCTAAGACATGTCAGATGTTCAACATGATGGTTTTAAATTGCTTGAAATATGATTGGAAATCACTTCAAAAAAGGAAAATACAGTTTTTCACACAAGTTCAACATGTGCAGCGCAAGTCTGTCATATCGGCTACATAAAATTATAATCAGAACATCATAATTGTGTGCTTTTAATGCTGAGACTTTTGTTTTTTGTAATCAAGCTCTCAAAAATTCTATAAAAATGTTGATTTAGATTTATCGGCCAATATATCGGTTATCGGCTTTCAAATATAAAGAATGATATCGGCATTTTTTTTTATATTGGTGCATACCTAAAAATAATGTCTGTTTTCAAAGACCCCCCCCCCCCCCTGTGATTGGTCATGCAAATATATAGCCCCGCCTCTAACTAACGGCATTGGCTGAGCCAATCAGTCCAGTCGCAGATGAAATGAGTGTTTATGAAAACACTTCCCAAACAAATTCCATGTGTTGGTGCAAAAATAACATACTTTACTTAAACTGACTCAATGGTATCAGCTAGATCAAGTCTTTATGACCCAACTGGCCATGAAATATAGAAAATGTATGGACTTATGTAGACTTTTCCTGTGTGGAATTGAATAGTTCTTAATGCAAGCAGCCGATGAGTTAAGGTTAAGGTTTTACATCTTGTATTGATGGAGAATAAGCGCATGTCACCGGGGATTAGCGTGCTATCGGATGAGTCCTGCCTGGGGATGTGCGGTGAAACTCTAGAATGAACAGCGGAGGCATTACGATGGAGCATTCAGAGCATTGTAATGAGCAGCGTACACTAGAGACGTGAGAGGCCGGCTGAATAATTGAGGAGTGTCGCTGGATGTTCGACACCTGTTTGATCAGCGGGTCTCAGTGGTCGGGGGTCTACGGATGACTGCCGGGTCACAAACATGAATAATTCTACAGGAATAATTCCATCCAGTAGTTCAATCGCATTTCCTAAAAGCCCCAAATCTGCTTTGAGGTTTCAACAGTAAACACAGACTGAAGTGCATTCATTTTACGTGAACAGAAATGCAAGATACATTATGTAAATGGACACAGTTTTAAAGCTTTAGTAGAATAAGCAACTTTTTGAGGCAGACCCTGGTAATGTTGATGCTATCATTATTTGGGAAATGAGCTTTCTGAAAATAAGCAATGAGCATTTTGATACACATTTGCTTTTGCACTCCACATAAGAAAGCCATTAGAAGTCAAACAGGTTTGGAATAACATGAGGGTGAGAGAAAGATGACAGGATTGTTCAGACTTTATCTTTAATCATCTGGGACATTTTGCCAACAAGGGACAGTTTTGTCTCTGATTAATGCATAAAAAGTGCAATAATTCAGTTTATAATAATAATAATAAAACTCTGTATGTTAATGTAAGTAATAATAATAATAGTGGACAACAATTTTTGCACCACATAATATACTTAAATTAGCTTAACTATGGGCTATTTTAGGTTGCCAAGTGACTAATATTTTGAATGTGCAGTTACAAATGTTAGTTTATCAGCATTTTACAGCAGCTTTGAATGAAACTAACAATTAGGAGTGCGCACTATTCACTTTAAAATGCTGTTATGTTATGTTTCCTCCACCCATATGGCCATATATGGTGTAATATGAACTGCTTTACATGCACAATATAAAAAGTAACACTAGTTGAGAGTTTGGATTTGTTGCTGTTTATAGTAAATAAGGTTCATTCAAAAACATGAAACAACTTTAAAACCACTCATGTGGACTCTCAGTATTCTCATCCCTGTCAGATTCTGGCTCAGATCAGACTTGGCCGGCTGGATAGCAGCAGAAACACCGCGGGCAAACGTTAGCGCATGAATACTGACGACTCTCTCGATGCTAATGTTCTCAGGCTGCCCTGTTGGATAACGTTTCATCTGTGCCGACTAGCATTCAAATTTGAAATGTTGAGAAGATATGAATATGAGCCGGGGTGGATATGTAGGCTATGCATATGTACATGGGAATGTTATTGTTTTACTTTTATGTTTTATGTATATTGTTGTGTTGGTGTCCTTGTGTGTGGCGTATAGTGAAGCCAAAGACACATGTCCCCTTGTGGACAATAAAGGAACTGAACTGAACTAAGCCACCCAGACGCTCAGCAGACGCTCAGCTCAAGCGTGTGGATGTGGATCCCGGGATCAGTCTGAGGGGTTCGGGGCGTGCGGGACGTGTTCTCACACAATGCGTGACTTGGTTGGGAATGGGCGGATTGGGAAGGAACACAAAGGAGCGCTGATCTGTACACTAATACCATCTGGCAGCACTTTCATCTGTGCTAAACTACGTCCCCTTAAAGCCCGTAACCCTTTCTCTTTTTCTATTACTTCTTCAATTTCCTCCAATTGCTTTCCAGTTCACTCCACTGGTCCTCTCTGGCTCGTTGATCTTCATTAGTGGAGTTTGATATGGGGGTTTGAACAAACCACTACAATCTTCACCTGCACCTGCAACTTTAGCCAGTGCCAAATGCCCTCGCAACCACACAGAACACACGATTCTCGAGCAGCAAATCATCATATCAGAGTGATTTGTGAAGGATCATGTGACACTGAAGACTGGAGTAATGATGCTGGAAATTCAGCTTTGATCACAGGAATAAATTACACTTTACTATATATTCACATAGTTTAAATACTAATAATATTCCACAATATTACTGTTTTTATTGTGTTTTATTAAACGAATGCAGGTAATTTGTTATTATCTCATAATTTTTTGATAATTTGGGTAATTTTGTTGTAATAGCTGACACACACAGCCCAGGACGGGCTTGAATCGGTGAACTAGGTTTACAACAAAAAGAGAAGTAAACAGTCAATAATAAAATAAGAACAAATAAACAAATTGCAAACGATAGCACAAATAAATACAATAGAATAAAGAGACGAATGAAATAAACGTGGCTTTAAGGTGTGTTTTTCAGGTGTGTATCAGTATTCAGGTAAGAAAAACTACAGAAATGAAAGTAATCAGATGTAAAATAACACTGTGTAGATTTCATTGTAAAAATGAATGCTTACAATTAAGTTACAAAAGTAATTCAGTCATGCGCTAATGATTTTCTCTCTTGTTCTTTGATTAAAATGACAAACTGCAGCAGGTTTATTAGGCCGCTGTCACTTTAAGAGCTTATGCACTGATACAATCTACTGTTACATATGCGTTTCCTCTCAACTATTCAGTTCCAAAACTGACTGTGTTTATTTCAATTCTTGACAAGATGGACATTTTGACATCATTTTGTATGTATTTGATTATTTAAGTGCAATAAGAAATCACTTTAGTTCTCTCGAGCCGTTTACGAGGCGGCTTTCTGAGAGCGGCACTTATATAGATCAGTGTTTACGTGCTTCTGAGGTGAGCGCGAAACCTGCGGCAATCACTACAATTATGCGCAATACAAGCACTATTCAACCGGAGCGAATGAGACGAGTGAGTGAGATGAGGCGGGTGTGTGAGATGAGGCAGGTGTGTGATGTTTAAACTGATGTTAAAAAAAAACGGCCAAAATCTGACAGTAAAATACTGTTTTCTATTAAAACATTGCATTCTGGGCATTACTTTGCTAATTAAGAAAATGCTGTTAATTTACAGCCATTTTTAACAGTACTGTATTTAATGTATACTTTTTTTTTACTGTTTGCAATGCATTATGGGCTGTGTTAAATTACAGTACAATGCAGTATTTTTTCATTTTCAATTTTTCGAGCATCCAAACTCATTTTCTGTCGGGTATTTGCCAGCACTTTTAACGTCGTTTGTAAAGCACTTTGTTCCCCGACACCCGTTTCGAAGGACACCTGCTTTAATGTAAATGTATAAATCTTGCTTTACACAACGTCTACACGTCTCCTTCCATATCCCTGACGTACGTTCTCTCGCTCTGCGCTGTTAATGCACTGTTTCCTCACTACAGGCTGCGGGGGGAAACAAGACTCATGTTAATTACACAGAAACTGTGCCGTTAATGGAAGCTGTCAGTGGAAGAAAGCCAACAGAAAACTAAAGTTCAGCCAAACATCCACCAGCAGGAAGACTGAAATCCTTCTCGACGACACGCGTTAACTTCAGTGTATGGACCAGACAGACTGTAAATGCTGATTTGACATTAATGTTCTACTTTCTAAAATTAAAAAGCATTTAAATGATGAAGGAGCTCATTTTCTAGTCATGCGATTTGTGAATGCAGTCTATATCACTCATTCTGAATGCAGTGAACATCGCTTTGGATAAAAGGTAAAAGTGTCTACGACTCATTGTCTCTGTTTTAATGGAAATTAGACTTATTACAGTGAACACTGCTCGCAGAAAAGGAAAAAAAGCTGTTTCTTCTTCAAAAAAAGGAGAGTAAATGGAGTGAAAATGGAGACTCTTGCTTCTGATATGGTTCTCGTGAGAAAAAAACACCATTTACAGGTTATAAAGCAAAGTCTGAGATCTCGATATGAACGCATATTCTAATTCGTATCATTTGTTTTTATTTCTCTTCAGGAGATTCACTTCATTTGTCTCAGATGTTTCTCCTTCTTTGCTGAGTTATAAAAGAGCAACAGCTGAGCAAAAAGCATCAGTGTGTGTGACTGACAGACCCGTACACCTCCGTCCACTCCTCTTCCTCACTCTCGGTGTTTGGCTCCGGATGACACGATGAAATCCTTCAAGTTCTGTGTTGTGTCCATGATTTGGGCCGAGGCCCGTAGAGAAACCCATGTTCTGTGTTACAGAATACAGGCCGACATAGAGGACATGGACGGGGCAGGAGTCCAGAGGATTCCCTCACTGTCACACACACACACACACACACACCTCCCTCTTATACATGGCCTTATTCCTACTCTCACAGTAGTTCTGCTCCAAAACCTAGTTAGCTTCTACTGTCTATTGACTTCTTTCATACTTTAACTCGTACTGCCAGCTAAAAGCATCATGAAAATAACCAAAATATTTAATAAACAAACGCTTAAGGAAATGTTTGATGAAGTGCACAGTGGCTAAAGGCACATTCACACCAAGAACGATAGTGTGTCTATTCTAAAAGTGTGCTTCAGTTACTCTCTGTGAACATTACAGCAATGCATGTTTTAAAGTCCGATTCTGATTGGCTGTCGAAAAAATAAGCTTTGAAAGTGATTCTAACGATATGATTCCTGTGTTACAGTTATAGTGTGGACTTGAGATGTTAGTGTTTCTAAAACTAAAAATATAAAAATTCCTTTTCGATAACTAAAATGAAGCTGAAGTCAAAAGATCATCTTTTAAATTTGAATTTAAATACATAAACAGAAATGAGAAATGTTGCTTTGGAAACTAAAAGTTGAAATAAAAGAAATAAAAATTAATTAAAGCTATATAGAATTATTTATTTTTTTAAACACTACAACAAACTAAAATGGAACTAATTTAAAATATGATTAAATACTATATTAGTATATCAAAAGTTCATTATTAATTGGGAATACGTCTTTTATTGATACTATTAGGTATTGAATTGATTATTGTTCACATGTAGAATAAATATAAAACTTTTTTTTTTTAAATCTCTCACTCTTTGAACTGCATTCTGGGATTGCATTCTCCAAGAATGATGCTTTGAAATTTGGCGAAAGAAGATATACACTTACAAAGAGACTTAAGTGTGCTTTAAAACGGCCTGTAGATAGGCATCTCTCTAGATCCGGGAACAGAAGGACTTTCTCTGTCAGCTCACTTATTTTCCTCATCATTTCATCTCTCGCCGTCTCCTTCTCTCCATCCATCACTCCACAGGGACACGGAGAGAGAGGAACCAGTCCAGAGCAACTACAATCTGCAGTGAAATTGGGACAACCCTCTCAAATGTGGGTCTCATTGGACACTATTGGCCTTTGAACCCAAAGCCAGAGCGGATGCACTGCAAAAAATGATTTTCTTACTTAGTATTTATGTCTCATTTGCAGTCCAAATATCAAGAAATTCTTAAATCAAGAGGCATTTACTAAAGTAGTAAAATGCCATAAGATATTATGTCTTGTTGTCTGGAGGAAAAAAAAAAAACCAAGCAAAATGATCAGACAATGGGGTCAGAAAAATTCTCTTAGTTCAAATGGAAACAAAATTCTTTTTCTTTCCCCATTGGCAGATCATTTTGTTTGTTTTAAGCAAAAACTCGCTTCATTTAGATTTTCCTCCCCCCAGAAAACAAGACATAATATCGTATGGCATTTTACCAGGGTTCCACACCTCGGTTAACTTCAAATTTAAGGAACCTTTAAGGACTTTTCAGGTCCAATACCCTCAAATTCAAGGACTTAAAGCTGCTCTAAGCGATGTCACACGTTTTTTAGGCCAAACATTTTTTTGTCACATCCAGCAAACATCTCCTCACTATCCGCTAGCTGCCTGTCCCCTGAACACACTGAAAATACATGCGGTCTCTGTAGACAGCCCAGGCTCCACAGACGGCAACAAAAACAAACTGGCCCAACCTGGACCACCAAACAGTGTTCCAGCCAATCACCGACAAGAATGATTTGGGGGTGGGGGTGGGGGGGTTAGTGTGCGTGCACATGAGGGGGGGTGTAGGGGTGGAGGAGAGAGAAGCATGAAGAGGGAAGTTAGCTAGACAACGACAACGGCTAACGTTAAAAATTGATATTCTTTTGGTATGGCCGACACACGACCAAAGAGACGACGTTCCGATGAACAAATAACAAAGAATAGGGAAAATGAGAAGGAACGCGCAAAGTCCCGAATTTACATCGGAAAAGCGTTCAAAAGGTGTCGAGAACTCCGCCGGCAGAAGGGCTTCCGATCCGACGTTCAGGAGGCTCTGTTTCTGCTGGACAGGCGTGTGTAAATCCAGTCTGGTTTTTCTAAATGGTTAATGACTGTTTCAGGAAGCACGGGGGGAGGGGGAGGGGACGGGATGAGGAGGAGGAGGGTCGAGCTAGCCTTTGTTTGACAATACTTTGAACGTCAACAAGAAGTGACGTCACCCAACATCGCTTAGAGCAGCTCTAATGCGGGAACACATATGCTGTGTCCAACAACGAACGCTGAGGTTCCATCGTAGTCGTTTCGTGCGCTCGTGAACGTCATGGCAACGTACAACACAAAGTACCTCACACGGGAAACACTTAACGTAACGCGTAAATGCGCGTAACTAACGTAAATCAAGCAAGTTAGCGCGCACAGGCCACGAAGTGTTGGCGAAATAACACATTAGCGAATAATATGGAATTTTTCCCAGAAAACCTGTTGCACAAAATAAATCCAAGCACTTTCAAGGACTCGTGTCTGTGTGTGTTTATGTTCAAAAACTTTCCAGGGCCTTGAATATAATTTTTTTTCAGATTCACAAACTTTCAAGGATTTCAAGCACCCGTGGGAACCCTGATGTCATCTAGTAAACGCATCTTGGTTTAAGAATGTTTAGATATTTGGACTGGAAACAAGAGAAAAATACTGAGTGAGAGAAGCGTGTTCAGGACGGAGACGAGGGAGACGAGGGAGAAACACCTCAGACAGAAAGCACTCGATAAGCTCACCAACAAGTATCGCTCGGGGGTCGTTCTTTCATAACTCACGACACTCCTCAGAAGTAAACAACTGTGAATAGATCAGACTCCTGGCAGATCCTCGAGCCTCAAACATGCGATAACCATCAGGTCATGTGAGACACAAGCTGAAACCCAAAACACACACGACTGGGCCGTTTCTCCGATGTAAACCCGTGCGAGGTCATCAGGGTCATCGCAGGCTTGTGCTGATCACGATCCGGACAGGAACATATGCTGAAGGGTGTAGTACGACAGGTTTCAGCACCTCAACATCAGCTCGGGGAGGTTTGTGATCATCACTGTGTAGAGCTTCAGTGTTAGCCTTCTTATAAACACATCTTCCAATACAATGACTTTATTCACATCTGATGGACCAAGTGGACTCGTGATACCTTCAAATACTAAGAAGTTTCTTTTTAAGAAAATTAAATTATGACTTTAAGAAGTGCTGTGCAATCTCATATTTCAACTTCAAAATCTCATTCTTCAAAAAAATGAAGAGCAAAACATGTGCATTCGGCATAACTGATGCTCTATCCATGCATTCAGTACAATTATAAATCCAGTGCCAGATCTGCAAAGAAAACTGTAGTTTTGATGCTCATAACCAGCTACAGTAGTTGCTCGAGTATTTTATGGCATGGTTTACAGCTGCAGAAGATTCATAATACAACATTTGCATATTTAAACAGCCCCTGGTCACAATCATTGTGGTGGCATTTATTTAAATATCAATAAATATGAATGTGAAATATGAATAAATGTCTTCCTACATATACTACGAATCACTCAAACATTGAGACTTGAATTATGAAGAAAAGTGAATGTAACGAGACAGACTTTTTATTTGATTTGATTTGAAATAGCGCTGGGCAACGATTAATCACATCCAAAATAAAAGTTTATGTTTACATAATATATGTGTGTGTGTGCTGTGTACAATTATTTTGTATATATAAATACACACATATGCATGTGTTTACTTAAGAAATATTTGTATGTATTATGTATATACTATGCATGTGCATGTGCTTACGTAAGAAAAATGTATTAATATATAACATTTATATAAAATATAAATTATATATCACACACATATATTATGTAAACACATAATTTAAATAGTCATTATAAAAGTTAAATTAATATATTTACTTAAAATTAGTGCTAGAAAACAATTAATCGTGATTAATCGCATCCAAAATAAAAGTTTGTTTACATAATATATGTGTGTGTGCTGTGTATAATTATTTTGTATATATAAATACACACACATATGCATGTATATATTTAAGAAATATTTGTATGTATATACTGTATAAATATTTATATACATAATTTATATTATATATAAATATGTTCTATATTAATAATAAATGTTTCTTAAATATGCACAAAATAATTATACACAGTACACACACATATTTAAACACAAACTTGGATTTTAAAGTGTATTTGGAGCTGATGTTTATCCAGACGGGCCTCGATTGGGAGTGAAAACACGTTCCTGTAAACTGGATTGTGGACTAGCTCTCCAGCCAATCACTTTGGTGAATTTGTCATCCATAAAACTATAGGGACACGTTCGTGAATAACCATGAGAAATGTCACTGATGTGTTTTCATCAGGAAAAACGACACAATACAATAGCGTTTTCTCCGTCTGTCTCTTTCATTTCTCCTGTTCCTTCTCTATTAGCGGCCTCTTCTCATCCGTCTCTCTCATTGTTGGTCAGTTCTCTTAATGCACCATTAGCGGAGAGAACCGAGTGGACTTGCTGATAATGTTCCCTCGCTCTTTTCCCCATCCGTCGCTGCCCTGATTGGGTCGTGAGAGCTCCATTAGGAGCCGCTTTCAGGCTGTGTTTGTGCGACTGCGCCGCGAGACCCTCGCTAGGGTGCAAATGGAGTCAGTCGATTACACACACCCTGTGCCGTATCACTGTTCTCCAGCTGGGCTCATTTACACAGCTTCATTTCCTACACTTTCAGCATTTTCTTTGGCTCCACTTGAAGATGCCCACTTGTAATGTTAGTGTCCGAGACACTTTTCCATCCTCTCGGAGTCTTTATAAAATAGCCTGTTTTTGCTGCTGTACGTCTTTGAGTTCAACATACAAATGATGTCTATAATTGTGACTTTATAATGCTTTTTTTTTGGATATTCACTTTCATTTAGTGTATGATATAGCTGTCTGTGAATGTAAGATGACTGCAACGTTTTAAAGATTTAAGTGCACAATAAATCCACTTATTATCTCCCAAAAGAAAGAACTAAGTTACTCCAGTCTTACGTCCTGCATGAACCCACGTACGTTTCTAACAAACTTGTATAATGCCAGTCGGGGCTTGACATTAACGTTTTTTGCTCATGGTGGCTAATGGGTTTCCAAAGTTACCCAGCCTTTTCACAGGCCACAATCTTGGCATCAATACCATGAGGAAAACTTCCATATAGATATTTGTAATATGATCTCATAATTTGTCAGCAGGTTTATTAGGCTGCTGTCACTTTAAGACCTGACGCACAGATCCAATATACTGTTACACGCGTTTTCTTTCTCATCTGTTTACGATCACTTAAAACATAACTGACTGTGTTTACGTGAATACTCGCCAAGACCAATCTACAGGCGTCTGTGTTATAATACATGATGTACATAAGCTGATTATATGACATTATGTATTTTAGCAGTGTTGATCATTAAAACCATATGATTACTTGCTTTTGATACTTTCTTACTTTGAACCAATCATTAATGCCTCATTGTTATTATATATGTATATCACTTAGGTCTATTTTTATCACCACAAAAAAGTATTATCCGATTATTTGATTAATCGTCAAAATAATCAATCAATTACTCGATTAAAAAAATGATCGTTAGTGACAGCCCTACTAATTACTGACTTAGTTCATTTACCAATGTTAGGGCTCTATGATTTCTGTGATGCAGAAAATACAGATCACGGAATCCAGTCATAAAAAGTGTAACATGAAATGTCACGAAATTTGGCAAATTGTGGATGCATAAATTCCGGAAAACACAAAATTTTGGAAAAATAAAACTGAATTTGGGAAAACACAATATAAACAGATATTAAACCTAATAATATGTTGGATAAATACTACTAGATTTTTTAAGGAAACACTTATCACATCTGTCTTTAGGTCCATCAGGATCTCATGGAAAACACGGTGAAGGGCGATGGGATTGGGCGCGTGTCAGCTGACCTGGAGCTGTGAATGTGTGTGTGAGCGCAGCAGCTAAAAATACAGCTGACCATGAATGACAAACATGTAAAGTCTGATTCTCTCTCTGAGACACTAGGGACCTGACCAGCCGGCTCACTGCGAAGACGAAACAAGACCTGTGTGCATGTGTGCATCTGTCTATGTCAACACAAATATGTGCCGTTTCCACAGGAATACCGTTTCTTGCATCATATACAGCAGACAAATCCACATCAACGGCCATATAGGAGCTGTGTGCTCGTCTTAAACACATAATCGGGTATTATTGCTTAAGCATTATCCCTGGTATTCTGTGGTTTGCACATTTTAATTTAAACTAATTTTAATTCTACTTTCTTGCATTCAATGCAATGCATCTTGTTTGCTGCCTCAATTTGCATTTGTTAGCAAATATGTTCAGCTACACACGGTTGCTTAGGTCGTTGCATTACACTGTGTGTCATTGTATTTTTCTGGGCTTTATATCTGCGAGTGCAATTCAAGCCTGATGAAGCAGAACACACAAAATACATTTACTTATGGAATAAAGTGAAAACATTAAGGAAAATGCACAAAAATAAATGTGGCTTTATTTAAATTGACTTATGTGAAAGATATGAACACGCTTGGTTGCATCTGTCATATTTGTTCTCCGGTTATGGATTAATATCTTCATTTTTGGTGTAGACGGGTCTCTAGGCAACTGAAGTAGAAGATCGCTGGATCATGAAGAACTGAGCCGTCTGGGTGTGTGTGTGTGTGTGTGTGTGTGTGTGTGTGTGTGTGTATTACAGACTGAGTATCGATGAACAAATATTAAAGCAGACATAATGTGCCACAGTTGGTTAATGCTTTTATATGCAACAGAAAACACACTCACAAATGCACGAATCATCAAGTGTGTGTGTGCGTGTGTGTGTTTAAAACCCCTCAGATTCAGCCATCAGTGAAAGCCGGATGGGATGTTTGGGAATGAGATTTCTGCATGTCTCACTGTCTGCAGGGATTCAGTGTCTCTTTACTTTCCCAACAGGCTTTTCAATCAATAAGACATTGACAGAATGTCTCTAATAATAGGAGGTCAAACATTGGGCAGAACTAATACTTACACACACACAGTCCACAGCTCCTCCGGGCAAACACTGAGCTGTAAAGACTCAACTGAAGTTTAGGCACATCCATGGATCGCTCTAATCTCATTTACACACCCCTAAACATCACATAAAGAGCGATGTGTGGTTTGGGCACTTTAATATGGCATTTAATAGGAGCATTATTGATTTGACTGCACTGACACCATCAGACTGAACTGGATTGAGCTGATAATGATGACACTTTAGTCTTCTGTAGAGCTGAATCGAACTTGATGAACTTCACGCAGTTATTGATCTGAACTGAATCAGCATTGAAATGAACTGATCAGGGGTGTGTTTCCCCAAAGCATCGTTAGCAAACTATGGTCGCAAGTTCCATCGTTATCAGCAGTTCAACCGAAAATATCGTTCTAACGAACATTCGCAAACAGCGTCGCAGAGTTGTGTGTTTGGAGCGACAGATCTCCACCTGTGGTTAGAAGAAGAGTTTCTAGTTTGCATGACATGTGGACTCAATAAATCTTATCTTGAGCAGAATAAGCAAGCTGGCGTTCAGTACAACCTGTGTCTTTTATTTAGGATACATACAAATGTCATTTACGTCTTTTAGTTTGTCAAGAGATTTAAAGCATCGAGTGCGCATGTGTGAACGAGCTCTAGTGTGTAAGAACGAGTCTATGATTGAATCTGGAAATAAAGCAAATAACTGAGAAAGATGAGAAATAGTCCTCAGATGCATGTCTGTAATTTATAAAAAAATGTCTAGAATTAATTCGATCTCAAACGATTCATTACACAGGGTTCTTGCAGGTCTCAGTTAGTCAAATTTAAGACCTTTTTAAGACATTTTAAGACCATAAAAAAACTACATTAAAAATTTGTATGTAGAAAATTGTCTGCATTGCCAAAAAAATATTCAAATCAAAGAATTCATTTTATTTCAATGAATTCAGTAATTGAAAAAGCATTAACTTAATTTACAGATAAAGCAATCACATTAGTAACCTTCCACACCCAACAACGTGTGTCAGAGAAAAGAACAGAATCAGATATAATTTTTTTATAGAAAATTGTACTTTGCATATTATACTGTAAAAAACACATAATCAGTTGATTTTAGTTGATCATAACTAGAGATGAAATGGCATGAACATTTCATTTCATGATTATAGTGACAAAAATGATCACGGTCATCACAGAATCCTGTTCAAAAAGTACTAATACTACACAATAAAATCAATTCACCAAGTTTTATGTCGAAAAACAGCAAATAACAAAAAAAATTAGCATCAATATGCACTAACATAAACATTAAAATAATACCATTAAAAATGATAGCCAGATTTTAAAAGTGTCTTCCAACATGTTATATACTAACATGTACAAGTTCAAATAAAGTTTTGACAAAAAAGGTTTTTATAAAAAGATAAACCTCACATATTTCAGACTTTAAATAATTTTTTATAAAAAGAATGAGTCAAAAAAGATAAATTACTGACATTTACAATGTGCACTTTAAGGTTCATCCTGTCGGATCACCCTGCACTCTTTTAGCTTATCTTTTATTATTAATAATAGTAAAATTCGCTGTGCCTGGGAAAAAAACGAGCGCGTCGCTTCAATTATGAGTGTGCTTACCGCGCGCCTACATGTGAATGAACTTGAGCGCGCAGAAGACGCGATATGTGAACGGCCTCATGGCGAGCGACCTCCAATCAGGCCACGAGCTACTGGAGCTCGCGAGCGACGTGTTGGAGACCCCTGCTCTAGAGCTCCGCTTTGTAGGCTACGACTCCATACTTTTTTGCTACTTTGTAATAACTTTATACAGCCAGTCCCAGTCAACACGTTGATCTCACAGTGATCTCTCCATATGACCACAATGTGAGTTCACAGTGAGCTAAAAGTGTAACCGCACTGTGCACTCACTGTGTGCTCATATTATGGCCACAATGTGAGTCAGCCCAGCTAGAAATGTAATTGGACATGGACTCCAACATCACTCAGACGTCAAATTTTGGTTGAAAATGAAAATTGGATTGACGTGTAAACATCGGATCTCAGGCTCCAACTTCATTAAACAACTCCACAAACAGCATTACCAGCTTGACTTATTACTAACCAGACTTTATTTCTGTCATATGTGTGGACAAGTTCTTATTGAGATTAACAGAGGTTTAGATGTGGATGATTTATTGAAATTAATAGTTTGGTTTAATGTCACCATTATTGTGATCAGTGTTTGGATAAGTTAGGCAATTTGACTCTTAAAGTTTTAATGTTAGTTTTTCCCCGGCCCGCTGTAACTGTTTGTTATGACAACAACAGTAAGAAAAAAATTTATCAGATGATGTCAGCTACTTGATGATGACGATAATGATATAATCATCATGTAGTGCTGATATGATCATCATCGTGTAATTTCTTATAGACAATCATGTTTGTTATTAATTATATATAATTGTTTATAGTAATGTTTCTACAGCTTGACATCCAACTATTATAATACAAAAATCTGTAAGAAAATAAAAAAAGACATTACTGTGTAATTTAGACACACTCAAACCTCAAGAATCAGCATGTAAATCTCGATAACGGTGACATGCTTCATACCGCAGTGCATTCTGGGAGCCACTGATAAGTTTTGTATGATGCACCCAGAATGCATTGTGGCATGAAACACGTCACCGTTATTGAGATTCACAGGCTGATTCTTGAGGTTTGTGTTTGTCTTAATGCAGAGTTTTAAATCTTATTGTTCACTGATCTTGATTTTAATAATGTAAGTAGCCAGCATACTTGACCACATTTTCTCTTGCTATAATAAGCATCTACAGCAGCCAGAGAAAGACTAACATTTCAAGTGTCAAGACCAAAGAACCCAACTACAGCAAACACTGACCTCTACAATGGTGACCAAACCAAACTCTTCAAACAAACTTCAACATCTAAACCTCTTAAACATAATTTCTAAACATCGAAACTTCCCGCTATAACTGTCTAAGAATGTTAGGGGGGATAATGTTCTATCAATGTCATCACTAAACATGTTTGAAATGTTTATAGAGAGTGTTATCCTACCTTTTAGGAGAACATTCTGGTTACAAAAATAAAATTAGCTACAGAAAATATTACAAGAACATAACATAATGCTCTCAAAACATTCATAGAACAATCAAATTTCTAGCTGGGATGAGCTCATATTGTGGTCATAGTTTGAGCACACAGTGAGAGCGCTGTGAGGTTACACTTTTAGATCACTGTGAACTCAGATTGCTGACGTTGTGACCACATGGTGACATCACTGTGAGATCATAGTGTTGACTGGGAGTGTTTCTGGAAATGAACGAGGGTAAACACTTTTTAAGACCTGAGTGACCTGACTAAATTAAATGTAAGACCGCGGATGAAAATCTGGCCGTTTTTCAGACGTTTTAAGGCCTTAAATTTAAAGGTCTTAAGACCCCGTGGGAACCCTGATTAAAAGAAGTTATTACTCCACCAAGTTCGCAACATCATTAACCAACATGGTTTAACTGCAAATTTGCGGCAATTTGGTTTGGGGAAACAGTCTTGACTGGCTAGTTGATTTCTTCAGCGATGTATGGTACTATAGCAATGAAGCGGCGAGTTACGGCGGTGAAGCGGTGAGTTACGGCGGTGAAGCGGCGAGTTACGGCGGTGAAGCGGTGAGTTACGGTGATGAAGCGGCGAGTTACGACGATGAAGCGGCGAGTTACGACGATGAAGCGGCGAGTTACGGCGGTGAAGCGGTGAGTTACGGCGGTGAAGCGGTGAGTTACGGCAATGAAGCGGCGAGTTACGGCGGTGAAGCGGTGAGTTACGACGATGAAGCGGCGAGTTACGGCGGTGAAGCGGCGAGTTACGACGATGAAGCGGCGAGTTACGACGATGAAGCGGCGAGTTACGACGATGAAGCGGCGAGTTACGACGATGAAGCGGCGAGTTACGGCGATGAAGCGGTGAGTTACGGCGGTGAAGCGGCGAGTTACGGCGGGGAAGCGGCGGGGAAGCGGCGAGTTACGGCGGTGAAGCGGTGAGTTACGGCGGTGAAGCGGCGAGTTACGACGGTGAAGCGGCGAGTTACGACGATGAAGCGGCGAGTTACGGCGGTGAAGCGGCGAGTTACGACGATGAAGCGGCGAGTTACGACGATGAAGCGGCGAGTTACGACGATGAAGCGGAGAGTTACGACGGTGAAGCGGGAGTTACGGCGGTGAAGCGGCGAGTTACGGCGGTGAAGCGGCGAGTTATGGCGGTGAAGCGGTGAGTTACGGCGGTGAAGCGGCGAGTTACGGGACACACACCCCTGATTAGCACTATTGTCTTTTTTTTCTGCTTTTCAAAAGAATTTGTCTTATTTGAGGAAGTCTGCGTCACTGATTCTGCTATTTTCCTGTTTATTATTGTGAAACAATCTATAAAGCGCTATAAAAATAAAGGTGACTTGACTTAACGTGTCACTTCCTGTCTATGTGGGCTGTTCTTGTCTCAGTGCTGATGGTCAAACGTCTGGCTACTGGAGATTACAGAAGTTTTCCAGATGAAAAAAAAGCTCAAACTTTTTGAGTGATGGGACTGATTTGGGAGAGAGACACTGAGATTTGAGAGATTTGCATGAGATTTGCCTTGCAGCAGCTGAGAGTGAGAGTGACAGATGAAACGTGTCGGTGGGATCGCGGTCGGTTCGGTTGTGTTTCAGTGAGAGGGAGCGTCTGATCATCACACCCGACGCTCGCTGTAACCCTCACCGCAGGTCTGGGCTTCTCCCAGGTTATTTCCATTTTCAAATGAGCTGCAGGAGGGGATTTGCATACAGCAACAAACGGCTGTTTAATTCATTATTAAAGCAGAGGGAGAACAGTGACGCTCTGAGCCAAACAGGGATAGTAGATAGATAGATAGATAGATAGATAGATAGATAGATAGATAGATAGATAGATTTAAAAACTCTTACAGTATCTGTATAGTATCTGAAAACACAGAACCACAATATTATGATTTTTTGTTCATGTTTTAATTTAAGTTTTATATATTGAACTGACTACAGACATTTTAAAGGTTCATTGTGTGATATTTAGGAGGATCTGCTGACAGAAATGCAATATAATATTCATAATATTTCAGTGGTGTATAAAGACCTTACATAATGAAGCGTTATGTGTTTATTAACTTAGAATGAGGCGTTTCTCTCGACACACACCGCGGGTCCGCTTACATCCACATGTTTCTACGGTGGCCCTGAACGGACAAACGGGTTTCGTCACTATGTTGTTCTTCGTGTAAAGAAGCTTCAGCTAAAGTCAGCGAATAAAACACTGACACAATGATGAACAAGTGACAATAATATTCACAATAACATCGTTTTACTGAATAATCAAGTAAACCTAATTTCTGTGTAACTGTTTAACTGGCTACTCTCTGCTGTCTCAGACGACGACATCACTTCCTGTCGGCCACTGTAACTTCTGTTGGGTGCAGTTCACAACCTCACCACTAGATGCTTCTAAAACTTACACACTGCACCTTTAAATAAACCATAGATGAAAAGAACAACACGTCAGTTACAACCTGTGCTTCTGGTTCACATCCCTTCACAAATCTGAGAGAAAAACGAAACTTGTAGAAGAAACGTGACATGAAAGTCAAAGAGGGAATGGCTTTTCTTTTTGGGAATGGTAAATGTCAGGAGAAAGCCCGGGAGAGGCTACGGCTCATTTCCATGGATGCACACGTCTGTTGTCAGAGCGAACACACTCCGGACCACATGTCAGCATTTCTTGGGCATGTTTCTCCAATAGTGGCACAGAAAATGCTTTTGTCAGCCGTTTAAGACTCACGATAGCCCGTGAACAAACCTCTTCCTCAGCCGGTGGATGCCGACGGCCAAACACCATCAGTAACCACTACTGCGCCACACTCAATCAGTTTAGCAGAGACAGACGAGGTCTTCAACTAATATGACAGCTAAACAACTGGCAGGTACAAAATAAATAATATTAATGCTAAATAGCAATGTGAATACTGATTTATTTATTTATTATTGAGAACATTATATAAACAAAGAAGGAAACCGTCACAATGTAGAACAAACAAACTTGTTACAGGAGTTAGAGAAAGTCCCAGAGTAATGTCGGACTTCAGCGAACAAAACAAAGTTTTTTCTAGCCTGAAAATTTACATTTATGTAAATAAAAGTTTGTAAACAAAAAAAGAAGATTAAGTACATTTTGTTTTTGAGTAAATGCTCTTTTTTCCAATTAACAATTCCAAACAAAACAGTAGTTTATGTGGCCAATGTGACATCAGCAGTTTTTTGATGAAAAAACAAACATATTTTGATGAAAGATTATTTAATTATATTTTCCCCATTTAGAAAAATGTGCACTAATGAATCATTCCCAATCCCAATAAGACCAGGAGCTTGTATTAAACTGTCAAGTTGACAGCCAGATACGATCAATAATTACAATTACGCCACAATAAATGAAAGCGAGCGATGCACAGAGAGAGTCTGCTAATCAAATATTGCTTGGCTCATGACGGAGGAGATTCCTGCCAAGAGTCTGGCCGTGAACACGGAGGAATCCTCACAGAGACACAGGACAGGTGCAGACGATAAACAACAGCACCAGAGGAAATGAAAGAGGCTATTTTTAAGCAACTGGTAAAATCAGATCCCTCAGGGCATGAAGGTCAAAGGGTCACAGTAGATGATGTCAGCAATGTGGCTCTAATGCCTTCAACACCGAGACTCGAGAGCCGCTGGTTTAGTTAAAGGGTTCGTTCACCCAAAAATGAAAGTTCCGTCAGTAATCACTCTCCCTAATGTTGTTCCAACCCCGTCAGACTTTCCTTCATCTTCGGAACACAAATTAAGATGTTTTTGATGAAATCTGAGAGCTGTCTCACTCCTCCATAGTCTTCTCTGTAATCGAGATCTGCCATCCCAGAAAAGTTAGTAAAGACATCGTTAAAATAGTCCAAGTGTCTACAGTGGCTCAACCGTAAGTTTATCAAGCGACGAGAATACTTTTTGTGCAAAACAAACAAAAATAACGACTTTATTCAACTATCTCTTCTCTTCCATGTAGGGGTGGAACGGTACATGTATTCGTATTGAACTGAAACGGTACGGGCGTCATGGTTCAGTGCATACATTTACACGGAGAATACATGGTATAGAAATAAATAAAACTTGCGTGCAAATTAATTAATGTAATGCGGAACTACTGTTAGATACGTGGGTTCTTTAGGGACACCTAATCTGTAGCCCCGCCTTAGAAGCAGGCTGCGATGTAAAGATTGCAATGCTGGAATATGTTGTGTGTGTGTGTGAGTGAGAGAGAGAGAGAAAGAGTGAGAGAGAGAGAGAGAGAGAGAGAGAGAGAGAGAGAGAGAGAGAGGGGTGCGGGCGCGATCGAAAAGTCGCAAAGTGTTTACTTATATTTGTGTGTGTGTGTGTGTGCGTGTGTGTGTGTGTGTGTGAGGCGCGGGCGCGATCGTACAGTGGAAACATAAAAACATACTCCGTCATTTTGTTTATACAGGACATCATTCAAACTGCAAAGTGTTTAAGTTGCTGTTAATTAAAATTTTAAGGAAAACAAATATATTAATCTGAAATGTAGCAAATTAATTTTCAATTCATTCAGGTACAATTACCAAACACATCTCAAGGTCTTTTTGTCTTTTTATTAATTTAATTAATAAACTAATTATATAAAACTATTGTCAGTGCACTACAAATAAACTGCTTCTATGCCTTTACTTTATTAATAAAACTTGTTTAAAAAATACAAGGCTTAAGTAATTTATTTTCCTTTGGTGGTCCAGCCTGAGACATGCTCAAGCCTTCTGCATTTCTGTTTTGCTTTTCCCTCCATTGTACCGAATTCCGTTCTGACGCACAACCCAGAAGCGCTGCGCTGATACACTACGTCAGCTCACTCAAAGGAACACAGAAGAACATGAAGAGTTGAATAAAGTTGTTATTTTTGTTTGTTTTTTCGCATAAAAAGTATTCTCGTCGCAGATATGAGCTGCATTTTATTGATCATCAGCTCATTTCCAAGTCAAGACCGCAATAAGAGAGAGCAGCAACAGCACTGCTAAGATCATTTGGTTTCTTTCCTGTTAATGAAGATGATTGTGTGTGAAGCGTCTGCGACTTACTCTCACTTTGATTTGCGATAGTTTGCGCATTGGCTTGATGAAGAGATGCTCATCTGCAGTGTCACATCTGGCTATAACATGACATATAGCCTATAACACGCTCTCACACGTCTATTTTTTAGCATTGTTGGGAGGAGTAAAATGTACATATGAGACCCTGGATCACGTCACCAGTCACATGTCTCACGGGTATATCTGTGGCAATAGCCAACTATACATTGTACGGGGTCAAAATGATCCATTTTTGTTTTATGTTAAAAATCATTAGGATATTAAGTAAAGATCATGTTCCATGAAGATATTTTGTAAATTTCCTACCGTAAATATATAAAACATTTATTTGTGTGAGTGAATGCAGCACAATCACCAACATAATGCACAAAACTTTACAGGAGATTTTCTCAATGTTTTGATTTCTTTGCACCCTCAGATTCCAGATGTTCAATAGTTGTATCTCGACCAAATATTGTCCTATCCTAACAAATCATACATCAATGGTGAAAGCGTATTTATTCAGCTTTCATATGATGCATAAATCTCAATTTAAAAAAATGTACCCATGTGGCTGGTTTTGATCAACCAATCAGATTTGAGGGACAAGTTTACAGTTTATGTCAAGTTTAGGCTTAGACCCAGGGTGAGGTGCTTCAACATCAGTGTTATTCACCTATCATTTCCCTCAGATTTTAGGGAAAAGGAATGGGTAGGGTTAGGTTTAGGGGTAGTGATCGGGTAAGGACTACATTTTGGGACAGGAATGTTATTCCAGGATCAACTAAATATGTTGATCCTGGAACATGTCTTACTTGGCAAAATCATGATGACCATTGATTTCCATGATGCGCAAAACGCCAAAGACATTCTTTTTGAGTCCAAAAACTATTAAAAGAGAATCCAGAAACACTAAAATAGAAAGAAAAACCAAATTGAGGGGAAAATGAAGCAGATTTCATAGGACCGTACATCCGGGTGTGTTCCACAGGACATATTCTGCTGTGCCCTTGTTAACCCAGCAGCCTCTCACACGTCAGCTCTACTCACTTTCACTCGCTCTCTCTGGTGCTCATGGGTAACGCACCCGAGCCGAGTTTAAAACTCAGAGTGATTGATTAAGTGCCGGTCAGATCAGCGACGGACAATAGAGAGTAGGAAAGGGCAATCCATCACCATGAAGGCTGATGCCAGCGCGAAGCACAGCAGATAAATGAGCGCACCCACACGAAGAGAGGGGAGATGAAGAAACCAGTTCCTCCGGCTGATCCTTCGCTCGTCACGGGAGGATCGGGATCCCCGTTTCTGGAGCAACATGGATTTTCCACCTGAATTATACATGAGAATCAAAGTGTGTGTCGTCATCAAGGCCTGATTCTAGACTCTGTTTGCGAGTGTGTGTGTTGGGAGGGGGGGAGGATGCATATGTGTGTGTATGTGTGTTGGGAGGGGGGCGAATGCATGTGTGTGTGTGTGTGTGTGTGTGTGTGTGTGTGTGTGTGTGTGTGTGTGTGTGTGTGTGTGTGATGGAGGGACGGAGGAATGAGAGCTTTCATCATCAGGTCAGTATGTATCAGAAGACAGAAATAAAAAGGGAGTATAAACACTATATCAGAAAAATAAGGAATTAAGTGATTCTGGTTCCAACTCTAACTACAGCTCTGTAAACAAATCTTTCTGTAATTTTTGGAGAATTCTTATTGCATTTACTATCAGAAAGCATGTTGTCAAAGTAGACAATTTCAGATTCTAACAGAACAATAATAATAAATCAGAAGGAAATGTTTCTAGTATTCCTGGAAAAAACTGGTTATCCTTGAACATCTATTGCTGATTCTGAACTGGCACTTAAACTACATCCTTTATTTTGGTGTCTGTCCGCAAACTAAAGCAAAGTCATTCCAGAATCATTAACAAAAGAAAAACATTTAGTCATCATAATGTTCGTCTACTTGGCAAACCAAGGCTGTTTTCTGCAGATTATGGATTCAGACTGGGTGGAAAAAACATTTAAGACATCAACATTCAGCTAAAAACATTCAGAGCAAATACTTAAACCAGAGATATTGGATATATATAAGAGTATCAAGACATTTAGGTTAAAAAAAATATTACTTTAGGGCTGAAGAGAGCTATAAAGCGCTGTACAGACATAATATATATTTATCATTTTAGCCATAAGGCTTGACAGACTAATATTATATATAAGTCCACTTTCTGATCACATTAGAGCAGTGGTTCTCAATCAGGGGGTCATAAAATATATTATTATATTAAAGTCCCCCTGTGGTGAAAATCCAGCTTTTAATGTAGTTTATGTGTCTATGTGGTGTTTTTAATATGCTTTAAGACAAACCATGTGTAAATTCATAAGTCGACAGCATTGCTGAGTATTTCCTCCTTAAAACTGCAGTGAACCAAAGACAGTCTCAAACACACGCTTTGAAATCGCTGGTGTTTCTGACGTCACAAACTACCTTGTAACCAATCAGATCAACGTGTGATCGTCAACCAGTGGATCTCTGAGCTGAGTGAGTGAGTGGAGGCGGGGCTCATTTGCATATTAACCGCGCATACTTAATGAGGCGAGGGTGTTGAGTTACATTCAAGGTTTCTTAAGGCCTGAAGACATTTTTCTGAAAAAAAAACAAAACAAAAAAAAACTGAAATAAATATGTCATTTTGGTGATCAAAGATGAGTTTTAAGGGATAACATATTTGACTACAGGGGGACGTTAATTAATTACAAACGTTAATTAAACACAAAGTAAATCATATTTAGTTTTTCCCTTTAAAACTATTGTTTTGTCATAATTAAAGAAGATACAGAAGGAAATTCAAATATTGTTCTACAGTAGGGGGAAGCGCTGCATTAGATTCATTAGTAACCGCTAAACTGCATTACATAACGAGGTATGCTAATGTCTCAGACCAGTGCAGGTCAGGAGGCTACGAGATGAACACCAAACACACAGCCCAACACATAAACAGTGGAAACTATGATTGCTAGTGTGATGCTGTGCAGAAGAGACGTCAACCATCGGCTGAGAGCAAACATCTGCTGTCGAGAAAACACTCAAGACTGAAACACTCACATCACGTGTGTGTGTGTGTGTGTGTGTGTGTGTGTGTGTGTGTGTGTGTGTGTGTGTGTGTGTGTGTGTGTGTGATTTCACTGCACAAACCCGCACTGGAGTCACTAACCAGAACCAGCCCGATCCAGTCTAACCAGGAGCTCATTTGCATAATTCCTTCAGTAAATTGGTTGCTAAAACAATACAGACATCAAATAAACAACATCACCTGCAGGAGCAACTCTTCCAAGCCTTCCTCTCTCTCTCAGCTATCCTGATCTCTCACACATCATTCTGGAAAGCCAAAGAAAACCTCCTTGTGGCCGTTGAACAGCTGGAGTTAATCACACCCGGATAATCATTCTAATATGATCAAGAAACATTTCTCATTATTATCAATGTTCAAAACAGTTGTGTACTTTTTTTATTTCAGGATTCTTTGATAATTAGAAAGTTCAAAATAACAGCATTTATCTGAAATAGAAGCTTTTGTAACATGAAACACCACCGTTCAAAAGTTTGGGTCAGTAAGAATTTTTTCATAAAAAAAATTAAAATATATATATATTAATAAATCAAAACAAATAAAATAAAATACTTAAAATAAAATATTTTTATTTATATTTTAATTATATTATTATATTTTATTATATTTTAAAATAATAAAATGGATAAAATAAATCAATACTTTTATTCATCAATGATTAATTAAATTGATCAAAAGTGACATTAAAGACATTTATAATGTTACAAATTTCAGATAAATGCTGTTCTTTTGAACGTTCTTTGAAATTGTACACAACCGTTTTCAACATTGATAATAATAATAAATGAGCATCAAATCATCATATTAGAGTGATTTGTGAAGGATCATGCGACACTGAAGACTGGAGTAATGATGCTGAAAATTCAGCTTTGATCACAGGAATAAATTACACTTTACTATATATTAAAATAGAAAACAGTTATTTTAAAATTGTCATAATATTTCACAATATTACTGTTTTTTGTTGTTGTTGTTTTTTATCAAATAAATGCATCCTTGATGAGCAGAAGACACTTATTTTAAAAACAATAAAAATCTTACCGAACCAAAACTTTTGACTGGTGGTCGAACAAAACAAGCCGAGATGCTTTTCACAAGGTTTGATTTCTCCAGTACTGAAGCCTTTTCAAGGTCCAGCAGGTTTTTAAAGCAAAAGACGCATGAAAACTACAAACATTAGTTTGTTCAAAACTACGAGATCCAATAGCAAACAAAACAAACAACTCAAGGCCATGCTTTGCATTAAACCTTTTCCTGTACCAACACAATAAAAGCACTCTGCAAAATATCATCTAATTATCGTTATTGAGAAAATCCCAGAAAATTTCGAGATATCATTTTTTCTCAATATCGCACACCCCTAATGGACACTACAACCCCTCATGAACACTACAACCCCTCATGAACACTACAAACCCCTCATGAACACTACAAACCCCTCATGGACACTACAACCCTAGTTCAAAACTACTATCAGATCCAACAGCAAACAATATAAACAACTCAAGGCCATCAGTCTTCACATGCTTTGCATTAAAGCGGTGGTATAATGCCCTTTTCACAAGATGTGAAATAAGTCTCTGATGTCCCCAGAGTGTGTGTGTGAAGTTTGAGCTCAAAATACCCCACAGATATTATATATAGAATGTTAAAATGGCCACTTTTTGAGGGTGAGCAAAAACGCACAGTTTTTGTGTGTGTCCCTTTAAATGTAAATGAGCTGCTGCTCCTGGCACAGGGGGCGGAGCTTCACCAGCTTGTGTACTGAAAATGTCTAAAACGTTTAGCCTTTTATGTTCAAATCGAAGTCAGACGATGATGGAGAGACTCAAGAAGAAGTGACAACATGTAGAAGCATTTCTGAAGGGTTAGTTGGTGAATTTATGTAGCTTATGTGTAGTTATCTTCTAGTCATTGATTAGCATATTCTGTCTTGATAATCTATAAATTGTTCCCGGGGGTGGGGTTTATGTAAATGTTAGGGTTGGTAAATGTTAGGGTTGGTGATGTCACTAACCCGGGAGGAATGTGGTGTAGTCTCTACCAGCCGTTTGTTGTAGTCCTTAAAAAACTATTTTCTTTAAAAGCAAATCTCTCCCTTTGCTTTGAACTTTGAGCGTTGTAACTTTGCAGATGTTGTTTATGCTCAAACAGCAACATTACACACTAACTAAAGCTAGAGAAGTGAAATCATATTCAACCACCCCTTTAAATCTTCCCTGATGAGAGCCTCAGCCTGCAAAAAAAAGCAGAAACATGAAAAATCGATCCAAAACTGTTGACTGATAGTGTGAGACGCACAAAACAAGCCGAGCTGCTTTCCACAAGGTTTGATTTCTCCAGTACTGAAGCCGTGTCGAGGTCCAGCAGGCATGAAAACTAAAACTACAATGAGATCCAATAGCAAACAAAACAAACAACTCAAGGCCATGCTTTGCATTAACCCTTTCCTGAGGAGAGCCTCAGCCTGAAGCATTCGCTGTCGAAGAACAACACTCTCGTCGTAATGAACCACTCGCACACCCTGAGGATTAATAAGTGTGTGTGTTTGTCCTACCGTCTTTCCTATAGAGCGCGATCTCCACCTTCCTCTCCTCGGACCCGAGCAGCGCCTGAGCCATCTGAGCGATGGCCAGCCGGCGTGTGTGTGTGCCGTAGAGAAAGCTGCAGGTGCAGGGCTTCTGCATGATCTCCGACCTCGTGTAGCCGCACATGTGACAGAAGCCATCGTTGCAGAAGATGATGGCGCAGTTCTCCACACGTGCATTCGCTATGATGAACTTCCTACCTGTGAGAGACAGGAGACACACACTCTTAAGTCTGTGGTGAATCATGGGTCGGTTAGTGTTTGGTTGGCTAAATGTACTTGGTTTAATTTGGTGCATTACTTGTGGAGTCTGGACCTCTTTTCAGATTATTCTGAGAAATTACAATATACATTCTTAGCATATCTATTTATTAGATTCTTTGTGTGAGTGTGAGTGTGAGTGTGAGTGAGTGTGTGTGTGTGTGTGTGTGTGTGTGTGTGTATGTGTGTGTGTGTGTGTGTGTGTGTGTGTGTGTGTGTGTGTGTGTGTGTGTGTGTGTGAGTAAGTGTCATTGTGTGAGTGTGTGTGAGTGAACGTATGTGTATATGTATAAATATTTAACTGGGAAACAATGACACATCATCTGTCATTCCATCATTACTGATTTGTATGTGGTTTTCACTAAAGGTCATTTCTGCAACTTCAACGAAACCTCATCTATGTTAGTCAGCTATATAACATTATCCTGGTGACAAATCAACAAGAGTAATGTAGACATCACAGAAAACCAACCAGTAAAGGCATACAAATGATGTATCAGACATTCAATGGTAAAGCATCACTGGAAGATCGAAGTCACAACTGCAGAACATCTGCTACTCGACTCGGGCCACACGCTGTATCACCGGGACAGATGCGTGAGTGTGTACAGTGTGTGACGGACACACAGGGATGACCTTCACACGACGCGTCACACCGCTTAAATCACTCGCTGAGACTCGCTGGGCTGAAGAGACACTGCAATAAGGGTTTGACGGACGGCTTGAGCTGAACCCACACGAGAGTCTGAAGAGCTCTCGACCACCTCACTTTACTAATGTCCTGGAGACTTCTGTCATCTCTCCTGATACACACACACACACACACACACACACAAACACAAACACACACATACACACACACACCAACTGCACACACACACACACACACACACACACAAACACAAACACACACATACACACACACACACACTCCGGGAAACAGATACACTTCTCATCAGAAAGTGAAGTCAGCAATGTTAAAACCATGGAGTTTCATTTGATTAGAGTTAGAGTTAAACTGAGGATGTTTGAGCTACTGGGAGGAGAAAGAAAACAAATCTAGTGTGAATATTGCCCCCCCCCCCCCCCCCCCCCCCCCAAAAATTGAAACGATAAAATGTATTTATTTATTTTAATTATATATAATTTTTGCATAAATTATTATGCATTTTTTATACAGTAATCTGTGCATAATATTTTATATCCAATATAAATATATTTATAATAAAACATATTTATAATATAAACATATAAATAGATACAAATATAATAAATATGTAATATTTATTTTAATGTAATATATTTTTATTGTGGTAATTTGTGCATAATATCTTAATAATATATTATATACATCTTAATAATAAATAATATAATACACACACACACAAAAATTAAGCCTTTTTGCATTGTGGTGTTATTTTCATGACAATCAAAAAAATTTCCCCTTCAAATGCACTAATTTATTTATATGCACAAGACAATAATAATAACAACACATTTTTAAAATTGTAAATATTTTGTAAAGTATGTAATATTGTATTTTAATATTATGTATTTAGTTGCATGTCAAGCTAGTTTCTTCAATGATAATTTGTCATGATGACGTTATAAGTGTGTGTGTGTATTAAATATGCTTTTCCCGAAACAGGAACTATAGAGATGAGAGATTGTCAGGTGCTGAAAGTACAGTCAGTGATGCATCAGTTCTGGACCGAGACCATCATCGCTTCATCTCTGCAGCCTGAGAGTGTCAAGCTAAACTGGAAAACTCCCATATTTGTAATTTCCATCCCATATTTGGGTTCCTCACAAACCCGTCAGTGATTAATCTTGTTCAAGGACTCTGAGGAGAGCGGCTCGGCCCTGGACGCTCTCTTCAAACTTCACTCACCGTCCAGTAATGGACTTCTGTTGTTAATGTGTCTGAGAATCTACGACCTACAGTTACAGAGCAGCGTTACGATAACACAGGCCATTTACATACTGAAGTCTTAAAGGTGTGTTTAAAACGGTGCGATTAACTCTAAGTGTCGAAGAGGGAGAGAAACGGTCAGGAAGAACGAAATCACTCCCACTAGAAATCTGCGAGGCCTTCAGGGATGAGCAAGGGAATGGCAGTGGATGCAAGGCAACAGAACTGGGTTAGATGTTAATCTTTAGTTCTGAGCATATGCACGAAAGAAAAGACTAATTACAACTCAGTATGCAAATTAATAATTGAAAGGCCAATTTGAAAATAAACGCATGAAAGAATATCAGCTGCACTTACAGAATATAAATATGAATCACTTATGGTTTGATTTTTATTTAACATTCAATCAATGTTTATTTAATATGAGTTTGTAAATAAAAATCTTAAATTTCAATAAAAGTAGGCTAAATGGTTTATAAATAAAATGACACACAATATTTGAAATTATCAGGCCAGTGTTTAGTATCTTTTATAGTTTTTATTGTACATAAAATTTGTACATTTTCTGTAATTTGTACAAAATTTGTACATTTTCTGTTTTGATTTGAATTTTAGGTCATATTTGTTGTGTTTAGATTTAAAAACAAAATCTATTTGTTAATTTTTATTTCAGTTTAGTTTTAGTTATTTTAGTTCATCAAATTAAACTAAGAGAAAATTGGCAACTAGCTGAAATGAAATAAAAAAATTATGTATCTTATTTATTTCAGTTAGCACTTACTTCAAGTAAAAAAGTAAACTTTTAAAAAAAGTAAAAAAAGTTTTTGTATAGCTTTAATTTTATTTAAATTTCCCCTGTAGTCAATCATTTTATCCCTTAAAACTCATCTTTGATCACCAAAATTACATATTTAAGTGTTTTTCCTTAAAATAGCCTTAAAATATCTCGACACCCTTGCCTCATTTAGTATGCGTGGCTCTATGAATATGCAAATGAGCCCCGCCTCCACTCACTCACTCAGCTCAGAGATCCACTGGTTGACGATCACACGTTGATCTGATTGGTTACAAGGTAGTTTGTGACGTCAGAAACACCAGCGATTTCAAAGCGTGTGTTTGAGACTGTCTTTGGTTCACTGCAGTTTTAAGGAGGAAATACTCAGCAATGGTGTCGACTTATGAATTTACACATGGTTTGTCTTAAAGCATATTAAAAACACCACATAGACACATTAACATCATTAAACGCTGGATTCTCACCACAGGGGGACTTTAGCTGTAATAACCCTCGTTCGGGCTGAACTACAGAGAATTGCGTAGAAAACAAATGTGACGAAGAGTACAACGAAGAGTCATTTCAAAACAGCACCACCTTAAAAACACTAACAATTGAACGTGTTAGCATTAGCATATGGCGCCTTAAATGGCACGTATATCTGTCTCTGGTGAAGGGAACTCTTTAAACAGCTGTACTGCTCTTGGGCTGGCCAATAGGTGATCAGTACGACAGCAGCGCATTATTGACTCGCTCCGACATGATCCTCCAGGCAACAGAGAAAACAATCACAACTGGAGCTGGTCCTGTTTCTGCTCAACACTGAGACACAACACACAACACACACACACACACTGTCTCCGTCCTGCTCTCAGTCCATCTGTCTCTCTGAAATGAGAACATTTACAGGTCATTAATATTACTTATTTCATTCATACTTCTCAGAGGCCATAACTTCAGCATTGCAGTTTCCCTTCCCCTCATAGACACAACTCAACATGTGCGGATCATAAACCGTTCCACTCAATATATCCGCTAGATAAAGGCAGAGGCAAGATAGACAGTTCAAATGAGCCATTAGATGTCACATTACTGACAAATACATAAAGCGGACAAATTTCTCTCCATTTGCACATAATGCTGTAGATTTTATCCTAGCACTCAATCTGGAAAATCAATGTCTCTCCTCCTGAGAGGAACCAGAACCTCCTGTCAATCAACGACGGGTGTTTGTGGTTCTGCTAGCCCAACGCTAAGCGCTTGAATCGCTAAACGAACACAATAGTGACTTGTTTAACTGTGCTCTTGGTTTGATGATGATAAATGACAATGATCAGCCTAATGGAGGATCAAAGATTGAAAATGGAACGTTTGTCAAATAAAAGTGAATATGCAAATTATGCTATGAATATATGTAAATATATTTAAATTAATACTAATATAAGTTAATATGTACATTATGTAAAATATTAAATAAGTAGCATATAAAAATAAATGAGGGATGCACCGATATGAAAATATTGGCCGATAACGCTAACCGATAATTCTTTATATTTGAAAGCCTATAACCGATATATTGGCGGATTAATCAAAATCCAAGTTTTTTTTTTATAAATTTGAGAGCCTGATTACAAAAACTGAAGTCTCATCATTAAAATCCATGTCCCAAACACACAATCATAATGTTCTCATTATATAGCAATAGAATTCAAATATCTAGGATTGGTTTTAGATCCTCAACTAAAATTTGACAAGCATATAAAGAAAATCTTAAAAACAATACAAAGTAATCACAACTGTTTCAAATGAATTAGAAGCTACATACCGACCCAGGCAGCCCTGCTGTACATGCATGCTATGATTGCTTCTCATATATCACACTGCATGACAGCATGGGCACAAGCCGCTCCCACTGCAACCAAATGCATAGGTTCTGTATACAACCGAGCAATACAAATTATGGATAAAAAACCAATACGCCACCAACATTGTACCATCCTTAAGAAATATAAATGAATGAATTTTGAGAGCTTTAGCAATTTCTGCTTTCTTAAATGAATTCACAAGTGTATTAATCATTTAGCACCTGAGCCACTAAGTTCATTTATTGAGAGACAAAGCAGCACTCGAGTCACTAGGAGTTTCACAAATCATGACTGTAAAATACAATATTGCAGGACCAGCTTTGGTCCTCATTACCATCTGACATCAAGACTGTACTTGACTTTAAAGTGTTTACTCACAGGCTAAAAAACTGGCTAAAAACAAACCAAACTTGTACTCATTTTTAATTATTGTAAGTAGGTAAGAGTTGTATATGATATGCATGTTTATATATCATGTTTATATATATATATATATATATATATATATATATATATATATTTGTTTTTTTTTATTACATTTTTTATAGTATGTAGTGTAGTATGTACATTTTACGGGTAAATTTCATGGGTAAATTCTATTGTGTCTAAAAGCCCAACCAGGGACAGAAGTTGAAAATTAGCATTTAGTGACAAGCTTGCTTTGACACTATGTTTGTTTGCATCGTCCCTGTCAAATAAATAAAATAAAAAATAAATAAAAATAAAAATAATGTTATGTAGCCGATATGACAGACTTGTTTTTGAAGTGTTTCCAATCATATTTCAAACAATTCATCTCCATCATGTTGAACGGTGCGCATCTGAAGCGTCTCAGCTGGAGGAAATAATACATTATTTATCAGCTTTATCAAATCGACCATATTTTTTTATCGGGCCGATAACGAGAACTTTAAAAATGAACATATCTCGACCGATACCGATATTTCGTGCAAGCCCTAAAAACAATAATATCTTTAAAAGTCTATATTTAAAATAGCAAATTATGTTTTAAAATCATTTCGAAATCTAAACGGAATCATTAGACATTTGCACAATTTTTAAATATGATGACAGATATTATCTATTAGTCATATACATCTATACAAAGTATAGCAAAGCAAAATAAAAAAGCAAGTAGAGAGTTAGTAAATCAGCCAAAAAATCTGAGCAGAATTTCCCCTGGACGGCAGAAATGAGAGAGAACTATATTGACCTAATATTGACAGTGCTGAATATTCCAGCGGAGGAGAAATGAAACCATTGCCTCGTCCAGCGTCTCTCTTCCCCTCAGTAGAGTCATGTCAACTGCATTTATCCTTTAAGTGCTTTTACATGATGGATGTTAGCGCCTTCAAAAGGCCGTCAGATAAAGGCCAGAAGCAAACGCTTGAGTGTTGAGTAAATGACAGACGCTTCACGGGTCGGCAGGGAGATGTTTAAAGGTGAGGGGTTATAGAGGTGATGTTTGCTCACAGAGATGCTACTTTCACTGCTGTGGATAAAAGCTCTTCCTCTTCGCTGAGGCCGTATTTAACATTTACGTTACTTTTAGATGCTGCTTTTTTCTCTAATGAGAGTTAAAGGCTGCAGGCGAGTACTAATGCTGGACACTACACTACACTTTTTTTGTAAATATTAGGGATGCACTGATATGAACATTTTGGTCGATACCGATAACCGATAATTCTTTATATTTGAAAGCCGATAACCGATATATTGGCCGATAACTCTAAATCCAAGTTCGTATATAATTTTTGAAAGCCTGATTACAAAAACAAAGTCTTACCATTAAAAGCCATGACCCAAACACACAATTATAATAATGTTCTCATTATTTTATGTAGCCTATATGACACACTGTACAGTATTTTCCTTTTTTTTTTAAAGTAATTCCAAACATATTTCATGCAATTCAAACCCATCATGTTGAACATCTGAAGTGTCTCAGCTGAAGGAAATAATCCATTATTTATCGGCTTTAATGTCTCGGCCAAATTTTCTTATCAGGACATTAAAAATGAACATACAGTATATTAGGGCAGTCACTTTACGTTTGAAAATCTATTGCACAATCGATCGGACCAACACAAGTTTCGAAAACGAAAATAGGGAATCGGTTTTAACGGTTTCTCGGAGCGCATCCACAGCGACTGCAGGCTCTGACAAACTGTAACGAATGAATCCTCTGGAGGCAAGATGGAGCAGACCCAAATGCAACTTTAATTATAATAAACATAATCAAACATAAAGACTATAAACTAGTAACTCAAAACAAGAACCTGGACATGGCATAAACACAACTAGAAACATTCAATACTAGACAAAGACACAGGGCAAACATGAGGGCTTAAATACAAGGGAACACAAGCTAAACAAGATAACAAGGGGGCGTGGTAAACTGAAACACCTGGGAAGACTAATCAACATAACGGGGAACAGCTGAACATGGGACAAGACACATGGCAGGATCACATGACAGACAAGAACAAGGAACAAGACACAAAACCCACACCGTGACACAAACACACATTACAGCAGGTCATACTTAATGTGTCTCTTTCCTACAAAAATGTGAATTTTGCTGGTATTCAGACAGTCTCATGCATACAGAGACAGATTCAGGCTACGGTCTACAATCGCCTACGTAGGCGAAATTTGTTTGACATTTCTAATGGTAAACACAGCCATGTTGAAGCCTACAGTAATGTTTGTCAGTGATGTTATGGCAGTCCACTCTGCTTATTGTTTTTCGGGAATGTTGCACACCTGTTTGTCATTGTGCACGAAACTTCACGCCAATAAATCATCAGAAATAATTTTGACTCAAGCGCCCTCTTTACATTCGTCCTAATGCCTGTTAGTTGTCCGTGGATTTGCCCATATTTGGCATTTAAAATGGAAACGTCTTTAATGAACACTTATGTCTCAAAAATCGAACAGGATTTTTTTTTTCACAAAAGTGACAGCCCTAACATATATCGGCCGATACAGATATGTTGGCCGTGTATCCCGAGTAAAGTATTTTCAGGTGAATAAAACACTGCGACTGATATCCGAAGCTCATTGTTCAATCTCAACTGTGGTTTTAATTGTTCGGATATCTACAGTGTAATCTTGATCTCAACGCTGATGGAGAAAACAAAAATCATCATCATCATCATCATCAGGCCAATCCAGCAGGAGTTTGGGTTTCTGAGACCAACAGAAGAAGACTCCATTGAGAGTCCTGAAGATAGGATGAACTAATGAAGAAACCACAGAAGAACAGAATCAGGTCTGCCAATACACTCTAAATCTAGAGATTATATTGTGGGATCCTCACGTCTGGTTGTCTGACATTAGCAGGCTTCAGACGGTGTACATCAGAGGAACAGCCACAGGCGCTCTGAAGATAGACAGAGTGGGCAGGAAAAGAGAAAGTTTAACATAAGTGTGTGTGTGTGTTTGTGTGTGTGTCAAACCTATATACAGAACGAACACTGCGACCAAAATAAGATGCATCACAGAGGAAGGAGAGAGAGACTGAGGGAAACCGAGGCGTTGAAAGAGAGAAAGGATGAATGATTCAGAGAAAACACCCTAATTAACATCTCTCGAGTTCTTTGCTGTCTCTTTATACAAGGTTTTAAACTGATCTCTGAGTCGAAGGCTAATAAAAGCCAAAGCACCATCAGTCAAGACTTTAAAGGAACAGATCACTCAAAAACTCTGTTGTCAGCTTGACTGACAGATTAAAATAGCTTTAAAAGCTTTCAAGTTTAAAGGTTATGGTTTCAAAGTTATACAAGCCTAACAGACAGACAGAGATAAAGAGATGCTCTGGTGCTTTAAAGAACCCAAAACACTGATCTGAAGAACAATCTTTATCTCTACATAGTTATGTATAACTATACAGTATAGCAAACTCGAGATAGATAGATAGATAGATAGATAGATAGATAGATAGATAGATAGATATTGTAAGATAACAGATAGATAGATAGATAGATAGATAGATATTGTAAGATAACAGATAGATAGATAGATAGATAGATAGATAGATAGATAGAGAGAGATAAATAGATAGATTTTCTATTGGGTTCAGGTCTGGAGACTGGTTAGGCCACTCCAGGACCTTGAGATGCTTCTTACGGAGCCACTCCTTAGTTGCCCTGGCTGTGTGTTTCAGGTCGTTGTCATGCTGGAAGACCCAGCCTCGACCCATCTTCAATGCTCTTACTGAGGGAAGGAGGTTGTTGGCCAAGATCTCGCGATACATGGCCCCATCCATCCTCCCCTCAATACGGTGCAGTCGTCCTGTCCCCTTTGCAGAAAAGCATCCCCAAAGAATGATGTTTCCACTTCCATGCTTCTCGGTTGGGATGGTGTTCTTGCGGTTGTACTCATCCTTCTTCCTCCAAACACGGCGAGTGGAGTTTAGACCAAAAAGCTCTATTTTTGACTCATCAGACCACATGACCTTCTCCCATTCCTCCTCTGGATCATCCAGATGGTCATTGGCAAACTTCAGACGGGCCTGGACATGCGCTGGCTTGAGCAGGGGGACCTTGCGTGCGCTGCAGGATTTTAATCCATGACGGCGTAGTGTGTTACTAATGGTTTTCTTTGAGACTGTGGTCCCAGCTCTCTTCAGGTCATTGACCAGGTCCTGCCGTGTAGTTCTGGGCTGATCCCTCACCTTCCTCATGATCATTGATGCCCCACGAGGTGAGATCTTGCATGGTGCCCCAGACCGAGGGAGATTGACCGTCATCTTGAACTTCTTCCATTTTCTAATAATTGCGCCAACAGTTGTTGCCTTCTCACCAAGCTGCTTGCCTATTGTCCTGTAGCCCATCCCAGCCTTGTGCAGGTCTACAATTTTATCCCTGATGTCCTTACACAGCTCTCTGGTCTTGGCCATTGTGGAGAGGTTGGAGTCTGTTTGATTGAGTGTGTGGACAGGTGTCTTTTATACAGGTAACGAGTTCAAACAGGTGCAGTTAATACAGGTAATGCGTGGAGAACAGGAGGGCTTCTTAAAGAAAAACTAAGAGGTCTGTGAGAGCCGGAATTCTTACTGGTTGGTAGGTGATCAAATACTTATATCATGCAATAAAATGCAAATTAATACTAAAAAAAATCATACAATGTGATTTTCTGGATTTTTGTTTTAGATTCCATCACTCCCAGTTGAAGTGTACCTATGATAAAAAATGATAGACCTCTACATGCTTTGTAAGTAGGAAAACCTGCAAAATCAAATACTATCAAATACTTGTTCTCCCCACTGTAGATAGATAGATAGATATTGTAAGATAATAGATAGATAGATAGATAGATAGATAGATAGATAGATAGATAGATAGATAGATAGATAGATAGATAGATATTGTAAGATGATAGATAGATAGATAGATATTGTAAGTTAATAGATAGATAGATAGATAGAGATACTGTAGATAGAGTAAGATGATAGATAGATAGATATTGTAAGTTGATAGATAGATAGATATTGTAAGATGATAGATAGATAGATATTGTAAGATAAATAGATAGATAGATTGATAGATATTGTAAGATGATAGATAGATAGATATAGATAGATAGATAGATAGATAGATAGATAGATAGATAGATATTGTAAGATGATAGATAGATATTGTAAGATGATAGATAGATAGATATTGTAAGATGATAGATAGATAGATAGATAGATAGATAGATAGATAGATAGATAGATAGATAGATAGATAGATGATAGACATAGATATATATATATATATATAGATAGATAGATAGATACATATTTTAAGATGATAGATAGATAGATAGATAGATAGATAGATAGATAGATAGATAGATAGATAGATCAGAGTCACTGACAGACAGAGAAAGAAAGGAACACTTGAAAGGAAGAAAGTGAACTCATCTTCTTCTTTTATCTGTGAGGAAGGAACAAGCCGTGTCTCCTGAGAAAACAGAACAATGCATTTAGCAAAGAAGAACAGCTGAAAGAAAACGGCAAATCCTCTTTGTGTGGCTTTAACAAGGGGAGAGTGAATCCAGTTAATTACGTGTGTGTTATACAAGTGTGTGTGTTGTGTGTGTGTGCTCTTTCTCCTGCCAGCCTGTCCTGCAGATGTGAATAACACAAGAGACATCAGACACTACAAGCTCACAGAAAAACACCCATATATGCACACTAGAGTCGCCCGATAGTGGGTTTCACCGACACCGATAACTAGGTCTGGCCGTACTTGCCGATAACCGATTAATCAACCGATAGTTTTTCAAATGGATACTGGATAAAAAACTAAAATAACGCACACAACTAATGCAAACAGATGGTAACAATTGTGACATTAAATATTTGACATTAAGCATCTAGTCAACCAATGAATTACTTAGTGCCGATTAATCGGCAAAACCGATCGACCTCTAATGCAGACATACAGAAGAACTGACCTGAGCTGGACGATGACATCACTGTTTTCTCCAGAGCGGTCAGATGTATAAATGAACTAAATTAATAACTTTTTTACAACAATATTAAACATCACTGAACTTAATTAAGCTGGACTATGATGCTATTTTGTTCTAGAAACAATCTTTTATTGCATTATTTTCCTGTTATCTCTGTAAAGCTGCTTTGAAACAATGTGTATTGTAAAAAGCGCTATATACTGTAAATAAAGGTGACTTGACTTGACATATGCAAAACAGAAAGCATAAAACAGCTGAGTTATAAAACTGCCTTGCCTTGTTTGGGACGTGTCCTGCTCTGTAATGTTTCTTTATCGCTCTGATGTGTAAATAATGCACACTAATATCAGTGCAGTACAGCAACATCTTTACATCAAACTAATGACTGATGTAGAGGGCTTGTGCATTCGAGAACATGATCAACAGAGGCTGAAAGAGAGAATGAGAGAAGACAAGGGAGAATGGACAACTGTATTATGGTGAAATTTAATCACACCAACTCCTCTGACAGAACGCCGATAAGACTGTGATCTCACCAGCTTCTCCATTACAGAGAGAGAGAGAGAGAGAGAGAGAGAGACATAGCAACCGCTCTGCATCCCAGAATACTGGCAGAAGTAGACCATGACAACTCAGCAGCGATGTGACAGAAGCAGGCGATGGAGAAACACAACTTTATATAGAAAACTATAAATACTCCTCCCTAACGCTGAGCAAAGTTCAGTCTCAAACTCTCCTCTAATGCTTCTGTCTTCTGAAGGCTTTGTGTTACAGTAATAACATCACAATCACATGAGAAAGAAGAACAGAGAAGCAGTTCATGAAAAGTTGGGTGTATAGAATGGGTCTGGATGGATGATGGATGGATGGACGGATGATGGATGGATGGATGATGGATGGATGGATGGATGGACGGACGGATGGATGGATGATGGATGGACGGATGGATGGACGGACGGACGGACGGATGGATGGACGGATGGATGATGGATGGATGGATGGACGGACGGACGGACGGACGGATGGATGGATGGACGGATGGATGGATGGATGGATGGATGGATGGACGGATGGATGGATGGATGATGGATGGATGGATGGATGGATGGATGATGGATGGATGGACGGATGGATGGATGGATGATGGATGGATGGATAGATAGTAGGGCTGTCACTTTTTATTCGAATATGCATTAGAACATGACGTGAAATATCCGTAATCGAAATATAAATAAACTATTGGGTTTTTAAAGTGCCATAGTAGCGCATTTTGTTACAGTCTATGATTAGACCGTTTGTTTTTTATTTGATTGTTTTCCATCTCATCCAGTAGCATGCGCTCTAGACGTATCGTAGCGTAGGCCCATGACCACATCAAGCGAATAATAGCCAATAGCCTGTTTTGAAAATGGAAGATATCGCACAGAACGGGTTAGCCTGAGCGGACAATTCTACCCCAACTCATCTAAAAAGTAGTGTCTGGAAATATTTTGGGTTCTACACCGTAGATGGTAAAGTAACCGTTAAAGATAAGGTAGTTTGCCGAATTTGCAAAAAAAAACGTTTACTTACGCATCCTCGACATCCAATCTTAGCGCTCACCTGTCGAGTTACCGTCCGAATGAGGCAGCGGAGACACAGCTTTCCTGCACAACCGGTCAGTACCTTTTTTTCCATGTAACGTTAGCCTAATGTTGTGATTGGCTGTGCATAGTGCTAGTGGCACTTCATATAGATTAAGCTGATAACCTGCTGTTTCAAACATTAAAGGACAAGTTCGGTATTTTACACTTAAAGCCCTGTTTACAGATCGTATCTGATGAAATAGAACGGTTAAGATTAAAATTGGGACACATGCTGCTGTCCCGAGAATTTTAGGTTTATTTCGCTTCCCCCCCCCCCACCCCCACAATGGTTGTCTATATGCACTGGAAGATTCCGACCTAAAAACACATTAAACTTTCGTTTACAAAGACGTGAAACTCACCGAGTGGTCAGGGGGTGTTCACTGATATGTTCCATCAAAAATCGCTGAAAAAGATGCATTCCAACAGGTTTTATCGTAGTTTTTGTCCAACTCCATTGACTTGTATAGGACGCGCTGTGAGACCGCAGCACCTTTACGGTATTGCTCCGCCGCTTCTTCTTCTGCTTCTTCTTCTGTGTATTCAATGAAATGCCCGTGGTTTGCTTGCAATTGGCAAAGGTGCATTATCGCCACCAACTGGGCTGGAGTGTCTATTATTCAAGCTCTCAACGGAAGAATCACGGGTGTGACGCGTTTGGCAAAATAGGTCCACAAAAGCGAAATAAACCTAAAATTCTCGGGACAGGAGCATGTGTCCAAATTTTAATCTTAACCGTTCTATTTCATCAGATACGATCTGTAAACAGGGCTTTAAGTGTAAAATACCGAACTTGTCCTTTAAGGCAAAAATAATTTTTCAGACAGGCTATGGCTTGAGTCCTGTTTATGACTGTCAGACTGTTAATACATTTGTGATTGAATCTCCATTACAGTGTTTTTTTTTTTTTGGGGGGGGGGGGGGTAGATATTCAAATATATTCGAATACATTACTTGATATTTGATACCCGTTCGAATTTGATTTTTCTCAAAAGTGACAGGCCTAATAGATAGGTTACACACACTGAGTGGCAGAAAGATTGAGCGGCATCATTCGTTTTCAGCGTGAATGCTGCGAAAAACACACAAAAACACATCTAAAACACATCTAAAATACATCTAAAATGAGAAAGAACTAGATTTGACAAGAAATCTGAGGTATATGTTTACAGACTGCCGAAAGCTACAGAACAGAGAAGCAAATGGATCGCTGTAATTCACAGAAACAACTGTATCCAGGCAGAGAAAGCTGGATTTGCAGGAAATCACCCTATATATTGTATTGACAACTCATCAATTAAATATTTACCATCGTATATTCTGCATAATTGGACGTTTTTAAATGAACACTGACAAAAAACAACAAGTTTTAGTGCTGGATGTGCTGGACATTGATATGAGTGATCGCATGGATTTAGACCTATATTGTATTTATATAAAGCGTTCACAGACAAATTTGCTTTATGTATTTGGAAATCAGGCTCATATAAACGTGAGGAAACACAATTCCGGCTGGATGTCAATATCCACGGATCATTGGATCTTTGGTAAGTTGTAAGAAACACTATATCCAGTCCAAGCTTTAGTTTAAACTGATAATCGTTTGTTTTACTCGTGTTTTCTCAGTTTCCCGTATTAAATCCAGTCAGTCAGCAGCTCTTCTGCCACTCAGGCCGGCTGAGGGAGTGTGTTCCCGCGGGAAAGTGACGTCAGTGCATAACCTCTATTCCAGTCAAGTCACCTTTACTTAAAAAGTGGCATATCAGCTGTGGGACACATGCATGGGCCTTTTATTTTTGGGTTGTTTTGTTGCAGCAAATGTTCTCATCTGACATCTCATATAATCCACTGAACACCGGAGAGAAAACACTTGTTCAGTTTTTAATATTCGGTTGAGATATCACAGCGAGAAGCACACAGTGTTCTTTTTGAACCGGTGAAACATCAAGGCTGGGAAAACAGATCCAAGCCATCTGGAGACAAACACTGAAGGAGAAACACTGGCAACTTATGGTCAGTGCAATGACAACGCTCACTCGTACTCTTCAACACCGCCTCAGCACTCCTCAAAAGCTTGCGATGGGTTTTGATTGAGAAGGTTATATATTATTTAAAGTGCCCGAGGGAGAGAGGGAGAGAGGAAGGGTGGTGGTCGGGTTAAGATGGAAAGTGACTTCTGACCAGACTTGATTTATGTCATAATTCAGAAGCCATTTCAAATGCTTTGGATTTTCAATAACAACTAATTCCTCATTAAATATTCAACTGCAAGACAGTTATTATATGAGTAATAGTATGAAGCTCTGATATTTGGCCATTCTTGTAGGGTGATGTAATTGTTTTTTTTAATAACGCATCAATCATGTATGTGTTAAAGTCCCCCATAGTCAATCGTTTTATCCCTTAAAACTCATCTTTGATCACCAAAATTACATATTTAAGTGTTTTTATGCATTAGATAAATCATGCCTTAAAATATCTTGAATGTAACTCAACACCCTCGCCTCATTTAGTATGCGCGGTTCTATGAATATGCAAATGAGCCCCGCCTCCACTCACTCGCTCAGCTCAGAGATCCACTGGTTGCCGATCACACGTTGATCTGATTGGTTACAAGGTAGTTTGTGATGTCAGAAATACCAAAATACTCAGCAATGATGTCGACTTATGCATTTACACATGGTTTGTATATTAAAAACACCACATAGACATAAACAGCATTAAACGCTTGATTTACCCCACAGGGGGACTTGAACACCTATACAATATTAATAATTCAGAAGTAAAATATGGACTGACATATTATACCCCAATATTGTTCACAACTGAAGACAGTCTTCATTATCAAAACAGTCTAAATGTCTGAGGGAATCAATGGAAGACGGTCAGCTGATCCAAAACTTTTGGATTTCCATAGGGATAAATATCCCATTACTCCTCACTGGAGCCAAAACATCAATGCGCAATCTTACAAAAATCTCATTTTTGGCAGCATTACTCATTCAGGGTTTTTCCTGGCTCAAAACGAGGCGTAGGTGGTAAAATCCTGATCATGTGTTTTAATAATAAGATATTTTTCGTAGACCATCATATACTGTGTTTCCCACAGAAAGTTGTGAACATTTTAAAGATAAATTCATTAATCTGGTGCACTTTGAGTCACCGAATCCACTGTTAAAATTAAATAATCCACCCGCCAACCACCCGAACCAATGATATTCTTAGCTTTAGATATCTGATCATCACATTACAATTATGCAGATTCTCAGTGTTAAGCATGACGATATGGACACCTATCACACTGAAGTAGGCTGATTTAAAGTTAACATTTATTTAAAATAAAAGTTCTTCTTTTGGCAAAATATAACATTTCCTTAATATTCTAAACAGAGGCTTTATTCCCTTCAAACTTAAATTGTCATTGTTTCATTACATCACTGTTGGAAAACACTCTTATGAGAATATTTGTTTTTTACCTTAATAAATGGCATTTTTTCCCTTTATACATTGAATAATTTACATTGAAAAATTTCAACTGTATTAAATTAGATTAATATTTTTTGAATATAAAAATAAGGAATGTTGAAAAGAATGATACTTTGAAAACTAAACCGCCAGTAGGTGGCGGCAGGTGACCGTGTTAATGAGCGCGTCACACCGTCACGTCATCTGTCTAAGTTATTTGTCTGTACTCCGGGCCAGAAAGGAAGGGAAGGGCGAAAAATTCCATCTCATTTTCTCCTCCAACTTCTTTGTTTTAATTTATTATTATTTTAGTTTTTTGTGACCTTTCCAACGTGATGACGTAATACGTGTCGCATCTCAGAGATGGTACAAGACGGGCATTTGTGGTTAAAAAGTATATATATATATATATATATTTATTTTTTAGAAAATGACCGATCGCGTCACTGGATAAGACCCTTATTTCTCGACTGGGATCGTGTCGAGACTTTGAAGCTGCACTGAGACGGACATTTGAGCCTTCAAACCGTTGGTTGCCATTGAAGTCCATTATATGAAGAAAAATCCTGGAATGTTTTCCTCAAAAACCTTAATTTCTTTTCGACTGAAGAAAGAAAGACATAGATATCTTGGATGACATCGGGGTGAGTAAATTATCAGCAAAACTTTTTTTGAAAGTGAACTAATCCTTTAAATCGGCTCCGAAATTTCCGCATACGCATATGATCGGAACTCGGAAAATTGGAAATGAATGACTTCCGGTGCGACAGTGTGCCGTGGATAGGATGAACACAGGCCGGGAACCCGCATCAGAACCGTCACGGTGGAAAATGTGTACCTGAGAATGTGACTGTGAGTGTTGTGGAGAGCCGGAGGCGGACGCCTCGTAATTCACTATGCAGGAAAAACCTGAGGAGTCACCTTCACTATTTCCCAACACATCACAAGCTGCTTCAGGAAGCAAAACAATTCCAGTCTGAGGCAGATGGAAATGAAGATTGATTGGCTCTTTGAAAGATTTTTGAGGATGATGAAGAAGATCCACATCTGAGACTTGAATCTCCACACCTGTTACATCAAGCCAATGCATCATGAAAACTGAAGCAATTTAAAGTTTTAGGACTCAAAATCACATGAAAGGTTAAACCCTTAAACACAATTCAGTTTAGATGCATTTATCTGATCAGACCTAAAGCAACATGTCTTCATGTGACTCACGATGAATTCTAGATAGTCACTAATAACTAAAAAGCTGTAATATCACCTAAAATAATTAATAAAGTTGGCTGTATAACTGGGACTAGGCCTATATATATATATATATATATATATATATATAGGCCTATATTATGAACAGAACCACCACACGTTAAAATAAAGGATGATGTACAGCCTGAAGCTCTCCAGTGTCCAACACTATATGATCAATAATAACTATAACATCATAATTTCTTACCTCTCCTCAGAGACAGTGTCTTTATTGGATAATGCACAATAATTACAATCTAAAAACATGCATTACATCTAAAACACTGAAGGCTGCTCAAGTCTCATTATTAGTAGTATGTCAGTGTTGTTATTTGATACACCTGTTTCATTAGCAACCCTTATAAAAAAGATACTGCGGTGACACCATGTTACTTTGATACCATGGTACAACATGTCTTCCATATTCATTTATAGTATTCACATGGTTCTCCGAGGTTTTGCTAACAAACTGTAAAGAGTATTTGTCACATTTAGGTGCAATTTTCTATCTGATCTCACAGTTAAAACTGCTTTCATTGCGGTAATCTAATGTATTCAGGTAAATGCAGCCATAGTATTTCTGACAGGAATAAAAAGTTACCTAAAAAATATGGCATATGTGACACAATATCCAACAATACACTATGGCTCAAAATTATCTAATTTTCTTTTATGTCAAAAATCATTAGGATAAAGATCATGTTCCATTAAGCTATTTTGTACATTTCATAACGTAAATATATAGCCTATATATACTATATAAAATTGTGAGTGAATGCAGCAAAATCGCGAACATAAATGCACAACTTTAAAGGAGATTTTCTCAATGTTTCGATTTGTTTTCACCCTCAGATTCCAGATTTTCAATAGTTGTATCTCAGCCAAATATTGTCCTATCCAAACAAACCATACATCAATGGAAAGCTTATTTCAGCTTTCATGTGATATCTCAATTTCAAAACTGACCCATGTGACTGGTTTTGTGGTCCAGGGTCACATATGTCCAAAAAAACATAGTATTCTGTGAGTAAAAACACACACAATACAAGTAAAATACTGAAAATAAACAAGAACTTACTTTGACTCTCGAATTTCCTGATGATCGTGTCGAGGAAAGTGTTTTGCGGCGCGACGTGCCCTCGTCGTACCGGCATCCTCGCGCGCTCAGTCACACGGCTTCCCGCGCTCTGGGGAACATCATCAGTTCTCGAGCCCTCAGGAGAACAACTCGCGATATATACTTATCCAAAAAAAAAAAACAGTTTCCAGTGTCCGAAGACTGTTTACGTCGAGTAATCCCTTTAAAGAAATGATGAAAGTATCGCTAGACTAATTTACTTCGTGACATGTTGGATGCTGAACTCTGTGTGACTGGAGCGCGCTCGCGAGGTACCCTAATTGTACCATAGTCACGTCCGACGTCCTTGGATATCCCTTTGTCCAATTGAAGCGCTCTCCTCAGTTGTCATACGTCAAAAACAAAATGTAAGAAGAAAAGAGATTTCTTGCTCTTTCTTAGAAGAAAAAGAGATGCGATTCATTTGACGCGTGTCGCTCTCGCGCGCGCTCCTCCCGTTTCGATGGTGACCAACAACAACAACGACGAGCTCGTGTGTTTAACTACAATACAAACACAACTAAACTTAAATAATTACTTATTCCTAGTATAGAGTATATATTGCTGTGGTTAGTTCATTTCGTTCCGGTGTCATTTGTCTCCTCTCGCAGGTGTCGAACCCTTGATGTCGTCATCTCCTAGGCTCTTGTGGAAAAGGAACAGAAATCACGGGTTTCAACTCAAAGGTAAAATGGGATACTTCACGATTGTCCCGACGAGGATCCCGAACGATCACCGAAAGCTCCATGCGAGATCCTATAACTCACCTGACAGTTGCGCGCGCGTGCGAGCGAGCTTTCAACGCGCTTTGTTTTCCACCTTCGGCGGCGTCGCGCTGTCAGACTGTACATGATACGTCATCGTCGGTGCACGCGTCGCGGGCGTGGGGTTTCCCTGCGCCGTCACGCGCGTGCAGACAAAAGACACTCCCCGTGGACGAAAACACCAATGTTATGCATATATGCGGAGGTTTTTAGTGCAATAACAACGATTTTGCAACTTCTTGCTTCTAGCCTAGAAAGCAAAATCCTTGTGAAATCAGGGCTTTTGTCCATGTTTATCCATTCCAGACTGTCTTTCAAGCATCTCTGCCTCCTCCTCCTCCCCATCAATCCCTTTCACTCACTACCCGTATTCGTGACACACTTTCACAAGGTGGGAATGGAATAACACTAATGCATGTGTGCTGTGGTGCATCTTTGTCTTCAATAAACAGCCACACTAGTAAATAAGCCCACTATTACCAAAAAGGTTAGTTTAATTGTGCATTAAAGTCAGTAAAAATCACAAAAATATCCTGCATTTTCTCAATCATTTTGAATTGCATAATAATGAAGAAAACTGTTTAAACTCATAATCATAAAATGAACGAAATAAGAAAAAATTTCCAGTGGTTAAGACCATAAATTTAACAATAGGCTTTAGATCGCACATTTAGAAATAAATATATTTGATGTAAGAATAAGGTTTTATATATCAAACCACAGACCTCAGTGCATTTAAGGAGAATAATATGTCTACTTTAGTAAAATCATCTGTTCTTCTTTTATAATACAAATAATTTGCTACAAACATTTAGCAAAGAAATCAGTTGGCAATAATAATAATTAATTTCTTCATAATCAACATACGCTAGAGATTCGTTAAAATACAAAATATTAAAGACTGAAAAAAGTAATAAATCCAAACATAATTTAAAGGCTGTACAGATTGTAGATCTCGTAGAGCTTTAGGAGATATTAAACAGAGAAGATTCAGTCATATAATGACGAGCTACATAAAGAAGACCGGATGAACAGGAGGATGAAGCAGTTCTCTCCATTCATCAGCGTCTCGACAGGTCTCCGCCTGCGGAAAGAGGAAGAGTAGATGAACCCGGCAGCTTTTGGACATATCTGATCATGCATTCTTGACTCGTACCTTTCTGAAAGTTCACTGTAATGAGCTAATACACAAGAAAATACCATTAAATATGCATTTAGTCTCTGCAAAAAGCAAAGTTCTTCCTTCACTTCGGTGTTGTTTTCCAGTCTAAACATGATGCATTTATTTGAGATGCAAAATATTAGATAATTAATAACTTCAAACTTCCCTTTAGTTTATTTTCTGATGGCAGATTTCTTGTTTTTAAGCACAAACTCACTTGATTTATATACACTTTCAGAAATTAATGTCATTTTGCATCCTTAAGTAAATGGATGTTTAGATGTTTGTACGTGAAAACAAGACAATAATACTGAGGAAGAACGTGATTTATTTTGCAATGCATCATCATATATTTAATCAATGCAACTGTAAAGAGTCAGTATTCGTCTGCCTTCAAGAAGGTCTTGCTGTAACTGTAATTATGATGTGTATTAAAGTAGGGCTGCACGATATTGAAGAAAAATGCGATATGCAATAACTAATGCGATATTCGATATGCGATACGATAATGATTAAAAAGTAAACAAATTATTTTTTAAATATATTTCTTTGTTATATTATATCCTGATTCTTATTAAAGCTACAAAAGTGATTCAGCCGAGAGTGAGTGATTTTCTCTGTCTTTAGTTCATGACTCGACCGTTGCGATATGCACATCACGATATATACATTTGCGATATTTCGATAATGTCGATATATTGTGCAGCCCGACATTAAAGTGTTAAAATGGACATTATGGTTTCAAATCTCTCTCTTTTTCACTTCTCAACAAAGACAGGAAGCTTTTAGCGCTAATGCAACACAGTAAAGAGAAAAGGAAGCTGTAATTGATGCTTTATGTGTATTATCATTCTTGCGGTGAATTGTGGGAAGTGTTGTGGTCTTGTGAACCGTCTAAATAAGTGTTCTAGGAAGCTTTATAGCCGTTTATAGCAAGAGTACACAAATGCATTCAAACTCAATTGAACAACATTCACAATGACAATTTAATTGATCGATATTCAGGCACACCCTCGAACAAACTCCACAGTTTCACGTTCATGTGAGCTCGTCTCGTAAATCCAGTCCTTCTGACACGCCTTGAAAAGCTGCATTAGTCAGGCAATCTCCTCAGTATAAACATTATTTAGTTTTAAGGCATTTTTAGAACAAATTTGCAGCATTGTTTGCAAAGCTCACGAGCGTATCGGTAAACATCAATCCGCATGAAATGGCTCCATGATGGCGTAGGATAAAAAATGCGACCCCTCTAAGTGAAGTCCCACAGATTCAATTAGCTAATGAGATCAATCACATTGATGAATGACTAAACACTGACGAGAACAAGCCTAATGAGATCAGGCATGCTGGACATTACAGTCAGGCTCGTTACAGCATGAGTACATGATGCT
>CM038642.1:1783470-1805970 GCA_021554675.1 Leuciscus idus | reverse complement strand
GCATGTTAGTTATTGCATGTAAAGCATGTTAGTTATTGCATGTTAGTTATTGCATGTAAAGCATGTTAGTTATTGCATGTAAAGCATGTTAGTTAGCATGTAAAGCATGTTAGTTATTGCATGTAAAGCATGTTAGTTATTGCATGTTAGTTATTGCATGTAAAGCATGTTAGTTATTGCATGTAAAGCATGTTAGTTATTGCATGTAAAGCATGTTAGTTAGCATGTAAAGCATGTTAGTTAGCATGTAAAGCATGTTAGTTATTGCATGTAAAGCATGTTAGTTATTGCTTGTTAAGCATGTTAGTTATTGCATGTAAAGCATGTTAGTTAGCATGTAAAGCATGTTAGTTATTGCATGTAAAGCATGTTAGTTATTGCTTGTTAAGCATGTTAGTTATTGCATGTAAAGCATGTTAGTTATTGCATTTAAGGCATGTTAGTTATTGCATTTAAGGCATGTTAGTTATTGCATGTAAAGCATGTTAGTTATTGCATGTAAAGCATGTTAGTTAGCATGTAAAGCATGTTAGTTATTGCATGTAAAGCATGTTAGTTATTGCTTGTTAAGCATGTTAGTTATTGCATGTAAAGCATGTTAGTTATTGCATTTAAGGCATGTTAGTTATTGCATTTAAGGCATGTTAGTTATTGCATGTAAAGCATGTTAGTTATTGCATGTAAAGCATGTTAGTTATTGCATGTAAAGCATGTTAGTTATTGCTTGTTAAGCATGTTAGTTATTGCATTTAAGGCATGTTAGTTATTGCATGTAAAGCATGTTAGTTATTGCATTTAAGGCATGTTAGTTATTGCATTTAAGGCATGTTAGTTATTGCATTTAAGGCATGTTAGTTATTGCATGTAAAGCATGTTAGTTATTGCATTTAAGGCATGTTAGTTATTGCATTTAAGGCATGTTAGTTATTGCATTTAAGGCATGTTAGTTATTGCATGTAAAGCATGTTAGTTAGCATGTAAAGCATGTTAGTTATTGCATGTAAAGCATGTTAGTTATTGCATGTAAAGCATGTTAGTTATTGCATTTAAGGCATGTTAGTTATTGCATGTAAAGCATGTTAGTTATTGCATGTAAAGCATGTTAGTTATTGCATGTAAAGCATGTTAGTTAGCATGTAAAGCATGTTAGTTATTGCATGTAAAGCATGTTAGTTATTGCTTGTTAAGCATGTTAGTTATTGCATGTAAAGCATGTTAGTTATTGCATTTAAGGCATGTTAGTTATTGCATTTAAGGCATGTTAGTTATTGCATGTAAAGCATGTTAGTTATTGCATGTAAAGCATGTTAGTTAGCATGTAAAGCATGTTAGTTATTGCATGTAAAGCATGTTAGTTATTGCTTGTTAAGCATGTTAGTTATTGCATGTAAAGCATGTTAGTTATTGCATTTAAGGCATGTTAGTTATTGCATTTAAGGCATGTTAGTTATTGCATGTAAAGCATGTTAGTTATTGCATGTAAAGCATGTTAGTTATTGCATGTAAAGCATGTTAGTTATTGCTTGTTAAGCATGTTAGTTATTGCATTTAAGGCATGTTAGTTATTGCATGTAAAGCATGTTAGTTATTGCATTTAAGGCATGTTAGTTATTGCATTTAAGGCATGTTAGTTATTGCATTTAAGGCATGTTAGTTATTGCATTTAAGGCATGTTAGTTATTGCATGTAAAGCATGTTAGTTATTGCATTTAAGGCATGTTAGTTATTGCATTTAAGGCATGTTAGTTATTGCATTTAAGGCATGTTAGTTATTGCATGTAAAGCATGTTAGTTAGCATGTAAAGCATGTTAGTTATTGCATGTAAAGCATGTTAGTTATTGCATGTAAAGCATGTTAGTTATTGCATTTAAGGCATGTTAGTTATTGCATGTAAAGCATGTTAGTTATTGCATTTAAGGCATGTTAGTTATTGCTTGTTAAGCATGTTAGTTATTGCATGTAAAGCATGTTAGTTATTGCTTGTTAAGCATGTTAGTTATTGTATTTAAGGCATGTTAGTTATTGCATTTAAGGCATGTTAGTTATTGCTTGTTAAGCATGTTAGTTATTGCTTGTTATGCATGTTAGTTATTGCATGTAAAGCATGTTAGTTATTGCATTTAAGGCATGTTAGTTATTGCATGTAAAGCATGTTAGTTATTGCATTTAAGGCATGTTAGTTATTGCATGTTAGTTATTGCATGCTAAGCATGTTAGTTAGCATGTTTACTAATGTGAACAAATGAAACCTGATTAATAGTTTGTTATTATCAGATGCATCACCACGTAACAGATTCCTGCATATATGCTAATGTTTGCCCTTCTGACTAACTCTGCATGGTTATATAGTTAGTAGTAGTTTATTATTTGCATCAGTGCTGTTTTCTACAGCTCTCCCACTCATTTAGAAGATTCTCTCCTGCATTTAACTCCCGAAACTTTGCGAGTTTTTACAAGTCAGCATTTTTATATTGCACAAATTATCCGACCGGATCCTTTCACCTGAGACGGGTGTACAGCGTCCTGCAGTCTCTCTTGAATGCAGTTCCTCGGCTGTAGTTTGACTCAAACTCGGAGTGCCAGAGCAAAAGCTCCAGTCTGCTTAATGATGTGTACTACATCAATAGTGTGTGGCACATGGGCTGCGAGAACTGCTGACAAATACCAGCGACTCCTGGCTCACTCTTCCCTATTAGTGCTGTGTTTCGTGACTCTTACCTGGATACTCTCTCCGGCACACAGGGCAACAGTCCTCCGCTTCCAGCACCTTCACTTCACCCTGGAAAACAGACAGAGAGAAATGATGTGGAGGACATCGGTGGTGCCAGTGCCTCAGAATAGCTCGCGTACAAGCTAATGATCTTTGTGCCGGAAGTGAATCAATCAAAACTAACTTTAGCTGGACAATAACTTTATTCTAGAGCTGCTGTAAAGCCTAAACAATCTCTGTTACTGTAATTTCCTATTATCACTGTAAAGCTGCTTTGAAACAATCTATATTGTTAAAGCGCTGTATAAATGAAGGTGACTTGACTTGACGTGACTCGGACGAATGCTGACCGACTCCCAGAGGTGCTCGTAGACATTTACAGCCAAAGATGGAGGAAAACAGGTAATAAAATTAATGTTTAGTTTGTCTTGTTATTCACATATATACACTCCTGGGCAAATAAGAATGGGCCAAGTCAAAAATTAGGTATGCGCAATATATGGGCCGCCATATCGGTATCGGCCGATATATGTTCATTTTTAATGTTATCGTTATCGGCCTGATAAGAAAATTTGTCTGAAGCTGATAAATAATGCCTTCAGCTGAGACACTTCAGATCCACACTGTCCAACATGATGCTTTTAAATTGCTTAAAATATGATTGGAAACACTTCGAAAAAGGAAAATACAGTGAAGAGCAACATGTGCAGCGCAAGTCCGTCATATCAGCTACATAACATTATAATGAGAACATCATAATTGTGTGCTTGGGACATGGCTTTTAATGGTGAGACTTTTGTTTTTGTAATCAGGCTTTTTAAAAACTTGGATTTAAATTTATCGGCCAATATATCGGATATCGGCTTTCAAATATAAAGAATTATCGGTTATCGGTATTTAAATTTTTTTCATATCGGTGCATCCATACCAAAAATGGCTTAATTAATTGTCTTAACCATTTAAATCCCAAATTACTGGTCAGGAAATGAGCAAGAATTGCACAAATACTGTAGATAAAGTAACTTAATAGCACAGAATAGCCTTCACGTACGTCAGTGTTGATCCACTCCATGTTAATATCTTTATTAACAGTTCATGAGCCGTTGAAAAACTCGTTTGTGTTTAATGTGAGACCAAATATTCTCTATACAGTTCAGATGTGTATCTGATTGACTTGTTCTCAACTTATAAAGGTTTATTATTTATCATTTCAATGGAGAAAATTAATGAGTTTTTACTTCCTCAACCCGTCTGTTGCACTATATTCAGAAGCAGTTTATTGAGCGGCACGACATGAAAACATCGACTAAACCACTGGCATGAGCTCAGGACGGGACCGATGGGAAGTTTGAATCGGTTCAAAAACTGTTGTTATATTTTTGCAATTCAGTTTGGTATATGTATTAATTAGCCTGGTTAAAACCAGACCATTCTCAGTAGTAACTGAGTTATGGTCTGGCAAAGCTTCATTAATAACTCATTTCCAAAGGGGCGTCACCAACGGACGTCGCTCAAATGCGCAATTGGATAGACCTAAAACCAATCAGAGCGATCGTCATCGTGTAAAGCCATATGCTGCGTCCCTAAGTTACACTACGCCATAAAAGTATGTACTCTTTTTGTGAAGAAAAGGTATTTACTTTTGAATGTGTAGCAAAAAAGTAGGCAACTTTTGGACATACTACTTCATCATCTTTATCGGACGGATCTGTCGCGTGCATCCTGTCACGTAAACTGCCCTGCCAATCATCTCGTCACAGTTAAAATCCTCTATTAAATCTAATCTAATTTCCTACCGTTTCGGAGAGAAATGTAGAAGCACGTTCATCTGCCAGTGGGTCTTTCATGGAGACTGTCCTCATGTGTTTGCAATTTTAATATAATATGCATTTAAAAGTTGGTGCGCTTCACCAACGGACGTCGCTCAAATGCCTCTGGGCACAATTGGATAGACCTAAAACCAATCAGAGATCGTCATCGTGTAAAGCCCGCCTCAACGTTTCTGATTGGTGCCGCGATTTTGAGGGATTAGAAATGGGCTTGAATGAGCTCTTTGCCAGACTACTTGCAGAGCAAATCTAAATTTGCCGGAAGTTGTCTGGGTTTTCCCAGGCTATGTATTAATCTTTTTTTGTTAAATATTAATAATAAGATCATCGGTTGATTTTAATAATGTATTAGTAAATTTTGAGATTATATCAATAAATGCTTTTAAAAAAAAGTATTGTTCGTTGTTAGTTATTTGTTGTTATCAGCCACATCACCAAGTGACATACTGTATAACGTTTTATTTAATATTAATTATGCATTTTAAAAGTTGATCATATGCATTGCATTCTGGATTGTTTTTTGCAGCTCCTAAAACTTTTTAGTGTATGTGTGACAGTGTAAGAGTTTTCACAGTCAGCGATTTTAAATCCCACTGTCTGAATCTTTGAAAACTGTTTTTATATTCAGTTTGCTGCAGAAATCAAACACTATGAAAGCGTGATTATAATTATAGTTTGGAGTCAACGGGAACAATCCCACAGTGAGGAGTGACATTTACTCGAGCCGGCAGCAAAAATGCGAATTGGGTAATTTAATTTTGGACTGGATGAAGAAGAAACAAATGGTCTAGAAACTGAAGGCAGTATTTTTAGTGTTTCTTTGAGCAGATCTCGGCAGGAGCCCAGAGGAGAAGCCGGGCCGGGTCTCTCTGAGGTTCTCTCTGAGGTTCTCTCTGAGGCTCGGAGACGCCCAGGCCGTCACTACAGAACCATCTGGGACTCGATCTCGGACCGGAGCCGTTGCCTGGACAACGGGTCGGTCTATTTCCAGCATCTCTAACTGGGCTCATTTCTGATGCAAGGCTATTCACTGCTTCACTGGCCGACACACACATGTGGAACCACACAGTGACAATGCATGAGCAGATTTAAGATGAAACCAGGAATATATACGAAACGTCGAATTGTTAGAAAAAGGAGTTGTTATGTGTGAAGGCAAGTGGCAGATGTCTTACCTCAGAGCAATGCAGTGGAGGACAGTTTGACTGACAGTGTTTCTGGCCATTGATACAGCGACATGACTGACAGCCGTCAACCCACTCGAAGCCCGGCTGTGACACACAACACACAATGGAGAATTCATTCATATTCACACTTATGATGATGGACAGACACTTTACTACCAAAACTAGATCCTGAGATAGATATATATATATATACAGTCCCTGTCAAAAGTTTGGAAACCTTACAATTTAAGTTTTTGAAAGAGTCTCTTCTGCTCACCAAGGCTGTGTTTATTTGATCGAAAATATGGTAAAACAGTGAAATATTATTAGTATTTAAATCAGATGTTTTCTATGTGAATATATAGTAAAGTGTAATTTATTCCTGTGATCAAAGCTGAATTTTCAGCATCATTACTCCAGTCTTCAGTGTCACATGATCCTTCACAAATCATTTGCTGAAAACGTAAACATTTAACAAAAAAAGAGAGAAATGAATACCTTTATTCATCAAGGATGCATTAAATTTATGCAAAAGTGACAGTAAAGACATTTATAATGTTACAAAAGATTCTATTTCAAATAAATGCTGTTCTTTTGAACTTTCTATTCATCAAAGAATCCTGAAAAATAAAATGTATCACAGCTTCCACAAAAATATGAACTGTTTTCAGCATTGATAATAATAATAATGAATGTTTCTTGAGCATCAAATCATCATATTAGAGTGATTTGTGAAGGATCATGTGACACTGAAGACTGGAGTAATGATGCTGAACATTCAGCTTTGATCACAGGAATAAATTACACTTATTACTATATATTCACATAGAAAACAGATGATTTAAATACTAATAATATTTCACTGTTTTTACTGTATTTTTTATCAAATAAATGCAGCCTTGGTGAGCAGAAGAGATTTTCACAAAATACATGCATGCATCTAATTATTATCACAAATTATTATAAAATGTATTGTTAGTTTCTTAAATTTTCATTAATTTTTCTTTAGAATAAGGTCACTAATGAATCATGGATCAGGAGCATGAATTAAAGTAAACTTTTTAAGCTGAATCCTAATAAAGGTTCATCTTGTAATGAGAGTAAATATTGATCTGCTGTTCATATATTATTGTTTGTATGCGATCCTTCTGTTTTGTGGTGAAGGCATTTTGCCAGCCACAGGAAGTGACATCATCCATCTTCAGTTTTAAATGGGCACCACTGTAGTTCAATTAGACAACCTCACAAGGCCTTTCAGCGCTTTTATTCATTATTGATGATGGCAATTATGTTTTTTCTAGAAACGCCCTGAGCAAATATCCATCAGAGTGATTAATGACGTTCCTCAGGATAAATAAACAGTAAGCAGAACAGCAATCACAGGATAAAGGGCATCACTGTCAGCGAGTGATTGGGGGCTTTCAAACCTTTTCATAGTTATAAAAATATTGGTGGAAGTTCCCGGGTTTCGTCGCGTTCGCTTTAACGATTTCAGTTCCAGGAACTCCTTTTGGAGGAACTAATTTACTCCCTCCTTCAGAGTCGGCCTGAACCAGCGCTATAGGAACTATCCGTGACGTTAGTGCTAGTGTTAACACTAGTGTTAGTGTTCGCTGATTGGCCGAACGCACGCGAAACACCAGCACGTGTAAACACACAGATTATAGCCTATATATTTACTCCAGAAACTAACTCTACAAACATGTAAAACAGAGACAGATGAAGCTCTTAATCTTTACGCTGAGGAGAAAACCCAACAAACTTTGAGGAGATCAAGAGAATCATGATGATGTATTTCTGCTCAGCAACACTGGACATCACACACACACACACACACACACACACACACACATACGCTAATAACTCTTCATCACTGTCTCGCTAATAACTCTTCATCACTGTCTCGCTAATAACTCTTCATCACTGTCTCGCTAATAACTCTTCATCACTGTCTCGCTAATAACTCTTCATCACTGTCTCGCTAATAACTCTTCATCACTGTCTCGCTAATAACTCTTCATCACTGTCTCGCTAATAACTCTTCATCACTGTCTCGCTAATAACTCTTCATCACTGTCTCTCTAATAACTCTTCATCACTGTCTCGCTAATAACTCTTCATCACTGTCTCGCTAATAACTCTTCATCACTGTCTCGCTAATAACTCTTCATCACTGTCTCGCTAATAACTCTTCGTCACTGTCTCGCTAATAACTCTTCGTCACTGTCTCGCTAATAACTCTTCGTCACTGTCTCGCTAATAACTCTTCATCACTGTCTCGCTAATAACTCTTCATCACTGTCTCGCTAATAACTCTTCATCACTGTCTCGCTAATAACTCTTCATCACTGTCTCTCTAATAACTCTTCATCACTGTCTCGCTAATAACTCTTCATCACTGTCTCGCTAATAACTCTTCATCACTGTCTCGCTAATAACTCTTCATCACTGTCTCGCTAATAACTCTTCCATCACTGTCTCTCTAATAACTCTTCATCACTGTCTCGCTAATAACTCTTCATCACTGTCTCTCTAATAACTCTTCATCACTGTCTCGCTAATAACTCTCTAATAACTCTTCATCACTGTCTCGCTAATAACTCTTCGCTAATAACTCTTCATCACTGTCTCGCTAATAACTCTTCGTCACTGTCTCGCTAATAACTCTTCGTCACTGTCTCGCTAATTCTCTTCATCACTGTCTCTCTAATAACTCTTCATCACTGTCTCGCTAATAACTCTTCGTCACTGTCTCTCTAATAACTCTTCATCACTGTCTCGCTAATAACTCTTCATCACTGTCTCTCTAATAACTCTTCATCACTGTCTCTCTAATAACTCTTCATCACTGTCTCGCTAATAACTCTCTAATAACTCTTCATCACTGTCTCGCTAATAACTCTTCGCTAATAACTCTTCATCACTGTCTCGCTAATAACTCTTCATCACTGTCTCGCTAATAACTCTCTAATAACTCTTCATCACTGTCTCGCTAATAACTCTCTAATAACTCTTCATCACTGTCTCGCTAATAACTCTTCGCTAATAACTCTTCATCACTGTCTCGCTAATAACTCTTCGTCACTGTCTCGCTAATAACTCTTCGCTAATAACTCTTCATCACTGTCTCTCTAATAACTCTTCATCACTGTCTCGCTAATAACTCTTCATCACTGTCTCGCTAATAACTCTTCGCTAATAACTCTTCATCACTGTCTCGCTAATAACTCTTCATCACTGTCTCGCTAATAACTCTTCGCTAATAACTCTTCATCACTGTCTCTCTAATAACTCTTCATCACTGTCTCGCTAATAACTCTCTAATAACTCTTCATCACTGTCTCGCTAATAACTCTTCGCTAATAACTCTTCATCACTGTCTCGCTAATTCTCTTCATCACTGTCTCGCTAATAACTCTTCGTCACTGTCTCGCTAATAACTCTTCGTCACTGTCTCGCTAATAACTCTTCATCACTGTCTCGCTAATAACTCTTCATCACTGTCTCTCTAATAACTCTTCATCACTGTCTCTCTAATAACTCTTCATCACTGTCTCTCTAATAACTCTTCATCACTGTCTCGCTAATAACTCTCTAATAACTCTTCATCACTGTCTCGCTAATAACTCTTCGCTAATAACTCTTCATCACTGTCTCGCTAATAACTCTTCGTCACTGTCTCGCTAATAACTCTTCGTCACTGTCTCGCTAATTCTCTTCATCACTGTCTCTCTAATAACTCTTCGTCACTGTCTCTCTAATAACTCTTCATCACTGTCTCGCTAATAACTCTTCGTCACTGTCTCGCTAATAACTCTTCGTCACTGTCTCGCTAATAACTCTTCGTCACTGTCTCGCTAATAACTCTTCATCACTGTCTCTCTAATAACTCTTCATCACTGTCTCTCTAATAACTCTTCATCACTGTCTCGCTAATAACTCTTCGTCACTGTCTCACTAATAACTCTTCATCACTGTCTCTCTAATAACTCTTCATCACTGTCTCGCTAATAACTCTTCGTCACTGTCTCGCTAATAACTCTTCGTCACTGTCTCGCTAATAACTCTTCGTCACTGTCTCGCTAATAACTCTTCGTCACTGTCTCGCTAATAACTCTTCATCACTGTCTCGCTAATAACTCTTCATCAGTCTACCTTCAGTGTGTAACAGTTATATCTAATATCGTATTAGACATTAACCATTAGTTCCCGGAGAACCGCCCTGGTGGCGAGATCCTAGAACTACCCGGTGTGAAAGCCCCTATTGTGTACCTCTCGAATCATCCCGTCTTCATCTTCACACGGACAGAGCGCTGGAATCACACAGTGGCCCTCGAGGCTCCGGTACCGGCCCTCCTCACACACACACCCCTCCGAGGCCCCGGGGCCCGTGCAGTTGAGCGGTTCAGGCCTGTAGAGGTCCACACACCCTCTCTCACACACTCGCTCGGACCCGGACACACTCCAGACCCAGCGCTCACCCTCAGGACACTCTGTGATCGAGCATTAGTTAGTGATCAGAGGACTTCAGGCTGGGCTAGACGCCTTATTTAACATTCATTTCAACATTTTATTTTTAACAGTTACAGCTACATCACAACACTTACATATAATAAATAAATATAATGAATAAATAAATAATAATTATTATTATATTAAAAACAAACAAATAATAATAATAATTATTATTTTTATTAAAACAAACAAATGAATTATTATTATAAAATAATAATAATTGTATAAGTAGTAGTAATAGTAATCCAAATAAATCTGTATTATTATTGTTATTATTACAAATTAATTAATTAATGTATATACTCTTTACATAAATATATATATATACACACACACACACATTAATTCTATAATTATATATATATATATATATATATATATATATATATATATATATATATATAATTTATGATACATTACGAAGACAAAAAAATAGGGATGGGAGAAAAACAGACATAAAATAAATAAAATAATAAATAATAACATTTCACATTTCACTGAAAAGAGAAAAAGAAATTAATATTATTGTTAAACCAAATAAATAAATAATTAATATTAAAAACAAAGAAATACAATTATTATAATAATTATTATATAGCTCTGCCAGCTGTTGCTAGTATCTGATGCAAACATTAAAGGGAAAGATAGCAGGAAATATAAAATAAAATGAGTAATCACACTTCAGAGAATACAACCGTATTTAACTTCATGTGAACAGAAACACTAAACCAAAGTGTGTGTCTGAACGTCCCACTAACCCTCTGCACTGAATTCACACTGTGTTTCTCACCACATTCAGGGCCCCTGCAGACTCGAGGTGTGTGTGACGGGCCCTCACACTCCTGTCCTCGGTACTGGTGCTGTCGGCGTACAGTCCGGCTGGAGAACTGATGTCCAGAACCACAGGACGAGGAACAAGAGCTCCACGAGGACCAGGCGCTCCACTCACAGTCCACTGACACACACACACACACACACTTCAGACTCACGTCCACTCGTAACCAGAGCCACTGTTATTGCTCAGAAGTTACAGCTACTTCTTCAGAAACGTATCTCTCTTCTAAAATTCCTCTGAAGATTTAGTCAATAGTTGTTAAACAGTAATAATATAAAGATATAAAAACAATGTGTGTATGAGGTCAACACATGACTCACCGTCACATGACTCGTTAGTGCAGATAAAGAGCCCACCGTCACAAACACTGTAATCAAACACACGAGACGAAAATCAGAGGTAAAAATACACACTTTACTTATTTGGCTTTTCATGCTTGATGTTAGTCTCCTCAGAAAACTGACCTAGACCGAAAGAAACCTGTCAAGAACATGTCAATCATATTTCACTTTTTTGTTTGTTTTGGATTTAGCATAAATAAAAAAGAAGCAGAATTTAGAGAATTTAAAAACACACACTTATAACATATTAACACACAGAGCCTAAAACTAGCATTTTGCCACACTTGCCAGTGGCCGGTGAAGAAAATGTACTGGCCATAAATATTTATAATGTTATAATTAAATGTACCGGCCATGAAACAGAAACAAAAACAGGAAGTAATGACACCAACATTTTAGAAGCAAGTGAAAATTCACAATTCTCTATTCTAATTTCGACACCACAGCTAAAACTACTAATATAAATGTATTAGGCTGCTGTCACTTTAAAGGGATACTTGAGTTTTACCGTTTTCGAATCCATTCAGCCGATCTCCGGGTCTGGCGGTACCACTTTTAGCATAGCTTAGCATAGATCATTGAATCGGACAGGACCATTAGCATCTCTCTCAAAAAAATTACCAAAGAGTTTCGATATTTCTCCTATTTAAAACTTGACTCTTCTGTAGTTACATCGTGTACTAAGACCGACGGAAAATGAAAAGTTGCGATTTTCTAGGCTGATATGGCTAGGAACTATACTCTCATTCCTGCGTAATAATCAAGAAACTTTGCTGCCGTACCATGAGTCCAGCAGGCGTAATGATATGACACAGCGCCTGAAAATAGGCTAACTTCCGTCAACATAACCAACGTGACAACCTGCTTGCACAGGGAGCGTGCCTTGTAGCATGGAGACATTTGTGAGAGACGATTCAGAAGAAATCCACTAACTTTACCTAATATGCCGGCTGAAACTACACAAACTTAGTCCCGGTCACGTTGGAAGTTACCGAGCTGGGGACTATTTTCAGCCTAGAAAATCGCAACTTTTCATTTTCCATCGGTCTTAGTACACGATGTAACTACAGAAGAGTCAAGATTTAAATAGGAAAAATATCGAAACTCTTTGGTCATTTTTTTGAGAGAGATGCTAATGGTCCTGTCGGATTCAATGATCTATGCTAAGCTATGCTAAAGTGGTACTGCCAGACCCGGAGTTCGGCTGAATGGATTCGAAAACGGTAAAACTCAACTGTTTATCTCTGGGGGAGCTGTAAAATGAGCCTATTTCCCAAAAAAGTGGAGTATCCCTTTAAGAGCTGCATGGATCCGATATTCTGTTACACATGTATTTACTTTCTCAGCTGTTTACGTTCACTTAAGACATAACTGACTATGTTTACTAGGATACTCGCTATTTTTTTTTACGTAACTTTGTGTGAATTTGTCCGCTCAAGTGCAAGAAGACCTGAAAGAGAGCTCAGTTTAGCGTCTTCTTGCACTTGAATATAAATTGTCAAGGCGTAAACTTTGTGGCGATGCAGCACTGGCCCGTCAGCTGTCCCGAGTGTCGTCCACGTTTGTTCACGTTGCTAGAATTCATGAAAATGGGACCGGAACTGGCGAGCCAACACTGACCAACACTGATTTTTACTCAAAATTAAACTGTTAACTGGCCCTGTTAACATATATACATTTATAAATGTCTTTTGATTAATGAAACATGACCTGAGCATTTACTTCAAATGATCTAATTCTGAATTGTCTGTAATTCTGTCAGGGCATCAGATTCCTTCAACAATGTCAGAGTGACCTTTCTAAACATCTTGATATTGTATGTCCAAAGAGAGGATGTGAATGTCTCTTCATGACACTGAGACACACTTATAAAAGCCTCAGTGAGTTTCATGAGTTATTGATTCTCGATCCAAAAGCCACAGCTGCTCTTTCTCAAACACTCAGAGATCCACTTCCACATGCAACACACACCCTGCGAGAGCAAGAGAAGGCAGAGAGGTTTGATGAGTACCATGAGTTGCACAGGTCTGGTATGACGGTTCCGGCAGGGACTTCCGGTTCCTGGAGGTCCAGGGTGACGTTGGGAGAAGCCGACAGGAGCGAGAGGACGGAACAAGGACACTGGGATTGAGGAACACAGCTTCCGTTGAGCATCACCTGCAGAAGGATTACATGATTCAGTGCTCGAGGGACTCCTACAGCCATCTGTGTCCAAACCAGAGGAATTACTGAAGAATTAAACACTTCCAGAAGCACACAGCCGTCAGGAGCAGATGTGAATGTGATGTGCTGCTTAAATCAGCTTTACTGCACAACTAAACTACACATATCAATTTTCAGAAGAAAGCAGGCTGCGAAAGCTGCCACTATGATGCTAGGGAGGTGTGGGTGGTTGCCAGGGTGTTGCTATGGAGGTCTAGGGAGCTGCTATGGGGTTGCTAGGGTGTTCTGAGAATCTGCAAGGATGTTGCTATGGGGTTGCTACAGTATGAGGGGTTCTAGGAATCTGCAAGGATAATTTTTGTGGGGTTTCTAGGGTGTTCTAGGAAGCTGATAGAACATTGCTATGGGGTTGCTAGGGTGATCTAAGAAGCTGCAAGGACAATACTATAAGGTTGCTATCGTGTTCAAAGCTGTTAAACTTTGCTATGAGGTTGCTAGGGAGTTCTAGAAAGCTGTGATGACATTGATATGGGGTTGCTAGGGTGTTCAGGGAAGATGCTAGAACATTGCATTGGGGTTGCTAGGGTGTTCTAGAAAGCTGCTAGGATGTTGCTGTTGGGTTGCTAGGCTCTTCTATGAATCTGCTAGGACATTTATATAGAGTTACTTTGAGGGTTTCTAGGAATCTGCCAGGACATTTTTTGTGGGGTTGCTAGGGTGTTATAGGAAGCTGCAAATATATTGCTATGGGGTTGCTATGGTGTTCAAATCTGCTAAAACATTGCTATGGGGTTACTAGGGAATTCTAGGAAGCTGTGATTACATTGCTATGCGGTTGCTAGGGTGCTCAAAGAAGATTCTAGAACATTGCATTGGGGTTGCTAGGGTGTTAAAAGCTGCTAGGACGTTGCAATGGGGTTGCTAGGGTGTTCTAAGAAGCTGAAAGGATATTGGTATTGGGTTGCTAGGAAGTTCAAATCTGCTACAATGTTGCATGGGGTTGCTAGGGTGTTAGGACATGGCTGTGGGGATGCTATGGTGTTCTAGGAAGCTGTTAGGACATTTCTAGGGTGTTGCTAGGAAGCTGTTAGGACATTGCTAGAGTGTTGCTAGGGTTTTCTAGGAAGCTGTTAGGACATCGCTAGGGTGTTGCTAGGCTGTTGCTAGGTGGTCTACAGATGTTTTTTCAGAGCCCAAGATTTCTTTTGCCATTTTTATCTTCCATGAGGTGAAATTCATGACTCTGATCTCCTGGAAAAGTCACATGATGTGTACGGGCAGGTCACTCACGGCTCCAGGCGGGCAGCGGCACCCAGGACTGCAGGACACCGACACACACTCGTTCTCCGGCCACAGATCCTCACAGCTGTACGGACACGACCCGGCACATGTGCTGAACACCTGACCAGTGGGACAATCTGACACACACAAGACATGCTTCACACACCAACCAAACCATTCCAATTAGCATGCAATTTACATAGATTAGATTATTATTTGAGGGTTAACTGCTGCCTTTAATACAGTAGTCTAAACGCAAATGATTTATTGGGTCCCATGCGGGAAGAAACTGCTAGTGGTTTAACAGAGTACCAACTGAAGTTCATTAACAGAAGTAATCAAGCTGTTTTAAGACACACTTCATTCCTCCCGAAGGCTTATCTCACGCTTTTAAATGAGTCTATCAACTCCTGTCTTATCATCTAAAAAACACAATTAATGAACACGACCGTCACATGCCGCCTCGTTCACTTTTTACAGATTCTTCTCCAGTTGCTTTAATGCAAATCAGTGCCAATGTTCTTTTAATATTTTGTGTATGCTTGTCGTCGACTGAAATTTGCATAAAATTGCAAACAAGAGAACAACTCACAGCTGTAATGGAGCTAAAAGGAAGATAAACAGAATGAGTGTTTCTGCAAATTATTCTGCATATAAACATTAAGCCATAAATGTGACATGAAGATTGATTATCATGCCTGAATGGATGAAGCTCACGAAAATGGTCAAAGACTGTGACTATATTTCACCTCAGTATGAAAAATTAAATATCATGAAATGCATGCTAGCATACTTTAAAGATACAACAGACATAGTCAGAGTAATTCAGGCCAATAAGTTATATTTTATATAAAGACAATTATGTTGCTTAGGATTTAAATTTTTTCCATTGTGTTTTTTTTTTTATGACAATAAAGCACATTTATCCCAAATTTTTATTGTTAAGAAAAAAAATTATAATAATTTGTGTACTGAAACTTCCACTGATTCAATTAAATTTGCATCCTGACCGGATGATATTCTATGAGAAATCATGGGATTTTATTTGCATCACAGTAATATGAATTTGGGAGGTAAATAAATTATTATTAAATATTTTTTTCTTGTGATATTCTTGATTTTCCAAGATGTTTGTTCATGAGATTCATGCAGGCGAAGCGACACACTCAGTGTGAGTTATGAGTGTGTGCTGTCATGTTTTATGACATTATAAACTGGTATTATATGAGTGTTTGAAGGGTGTTAAAGGTGCTCTATAAGTGTTTGTCTTTCATTAACTGTGTTTGAGTTTGTTCAGCTGTCAGACGTCTACTTCATGTGTGTGTGTGTGTGTGTGTGTGTGTGTGTGTGTGTGTGTGTGTGTGGGCATGTTTAGCTATACTTTAGCTATAAAAATGTCCCCTCAAGGAGAGTAAAACTTGAGATTGCCTACTTTGTGAGGACTTTTTGCTCAGCAAAATTAATTAATAAACATAATAAAATGTTTTTTTGTTTTTTTTAAATGTAAAAATGCAGAAAGTTTGGTGTGATGGGCAGGTTTAGGGGTCGGGTTAGTCTGTAAGGGGACAGAATATACAGTTTGCACAGTATAAAAACCATTACATCTATGGAGGTCCTCACAGTGTGTGTGTGTGTGCGTGTGTGTCTGCGAGTGAGTTGTGTGTGTGTGTGTGCGTGTGTGTGTGTGTGTGTGTGTGTGTGTGTGTGTGTGTGTGCAGCTGTATTTCCTGTACCAGGCAGGCAGTTGTTAGTGTTGCATGCGGTGTGTTGTTCGAGGGGCCCGGAGCAGATCGGACCCCCTGGTTCTGGTTCCTGAAGGACCGTCTTCCTGCGCAGTGACACTCCTCCGCCACAGGAGGCGCTGCAGTCGCTCCAGGAGGACCAATCGCTCAACACACAGCCGGCTAACAGCACACACACAATAATACACGTCAATCTCAAAAACAATCTTCGTTAAATCTAACAAAATTTATAAACAAACATTTTCATATATATATATACACACACACATAATAATTTTATTTAAAGTCCCCCTGTGGTGTAAATCCAGCTTTTAATGTTGTTTATGTGTCTATGTGGTGTTATTAATATGCTTTAAGACAAACCATGTGTAAGTTCATAAGTCGACAGCATTGCTGAGTATTTCCTCCTTAAAACTGCAGTGAACCAAAGACAGTCTCAAACACACGCTTTGAAATCGCTGGTGTTTCTGACGTCACAAACTACCTTGTAACCAGTCAGATCAACGTGTGATCGTCAACCAGTGGATCTCTGAGCTGAGTGAGTGAGTGAGTGGAGGCGGGGCTCATTTGCATATTCATAGAACCACGCATACTAAATGAGGCGAGGGTGTCGAGTTACAGTCAAGATATTTTAAGGAAAGGGATAAAATGATTGACTACAGGGGAATTTTAACAAAATGTGAACATTTTACAGTATAGATCGATAATTGAGCATGTGTTTGGAAGTAAACGCAGTGTGACAGTATGTCAGTGATGACAGTAGCTTCACCTGGACAGGGCGACCGTGAGCAGATCTCCTTCTGAAGGGTCTCAGCACAAGACGGTCCTCCAGGTGTGTGTGTGCAGGTCCGTCGGCGTGTCCTCTGCCCCGTCCCACACGAGAGCGAACACACACTCCACGACCCCCACGGACCGTAGACCGGACACACACGATCAGAACACGCCAGAGAGCCATTGACACACACACTGCAGCAGAGATAGATTGGGATTTGTGTATTTATATAGATATGTAAACATATTTAAACCATGTTTTTTGACACAAACATCCTTTTCCTTCCCTCATCCTTCCCTCATCCTTCCCTCATCCTTCCCTTGCGGATAAAAATGACGCGAAGCCCTAAAGAGTATACCTTTTTTTTTTTTTTTTCAGAAAGCTTATTTTATTTAATTCTGATCATATTTTTTCTATTTTTTGCCATTTGTTTGGAGATTTTTATTGTATTTTTTATTTTATTTACCTTTAAATTACTAGATTTGATCAATAAATAATACATAAATTAGTCATTTTAGCACATTCCTCACATTCTTCAACTTAAAATTAAAACAAACTCACAATTTCATGCATAACGCTTTTAATTCAGCTCTAAATATCTAACATTGGGTGTCATTGACGACCTCTTGTGGAGAAATAAATAATATAAGATGATATTTCATGACTCTAGATGGCCTTATAGCTCTTTATGGAGTAAATGAGCTGTTCCTCTGGGTCCTAAAGTCAGTTTACTTCAGTGTGCATTCAGATACACATGTAGACATTATAAAATAATTTTTTGGTAAAGATTTAGCATTTTTAGTGTGAATTGAGCATTTTTAGGTTTTTCTGTGTGTACTGAAGCATTCCTCACATTCCATTAATTCCTAAGGGGGTCAAACTGACCCGTGAGGGAAGGATTTGTTTCTTTTTAAAATTTCAACCACAAAACTCCTCGAATCCATTCAATTTTTTTTTTCGTAGTTTAAGTGCGACAGAAGTCCTGGGGTCTTGGACCCCTCCGATGAACACTCATGTTTTCCGGTTAAGGTAAACCTGATGTATAAACAGATGATGTCCTCTGACCAGGTGTTGCAGCTGATGGTGATGTTGTCTCCGGGTCGGATCTCTAGCGTCCCGTTCTCCACTGGAACCCCACAGCGACACTCGTCCACTCGCACACACACTCCGTCCTGCAACAGCCGGCCGTCTGGACACCGACACCCTGCGGCACACGACACACACTCATATCTCCCGTTTCACTGAGGTCAGAGGTCACAGTGATGCAAAATCACTCTCCAGAACGTTCTCATTCACGGTTCCATGCTGGAGGAATGAGGGATCCCTGACAACATTCAACACACAGCTGAACACTCATCTCCTCCGTGAGCACTTAAAGGGGTCATCGGGTGCTAAGTGTCTTTGCAGTGTGTGGACACAACCATCATACAATGATAAAAATCCATTCACCCGGTTTTTTTTTTCAATCCTAAAAATAGTCTAAACACTCTCAATGATCAAGCCGTTTGGATTTTCTGAGCAATATGATGTCATATGTCTCATGCTCCGCCCCCGACCACTGACGGACTGTCCCGTATTAGCATATTTCCTATATTAGCATATTCCGGTATTAGCATATTTACCGTATTAGCATATTTCCCATATTAGCATATTTCATGTATTAGCATATTTCCCATATTAGCATATTTCCACCCTCAGCCATTTGTATACTGTCCACCAAGGCATCACTTTAGTGTCTTGTGTCGACACGCCCCATTGAGAGAGGGGGGGGGGGGGGGCAGTTGCTCATTATCATTTAAAGAGACATGCACCGAAACGGGTCGCTGTGAACAGAGCTGTTTTTGAGGAGATAAAAGGGTGTTGTTATACACAACCATTGAGGAATTTTAACCAGAGTATGTTACAAACTTTACATGAAGACCCTAAAGAATCATCCCAACTTGTGGAAAATGGGCGTCCGATGACCCCTTTAAGCTTTCAATTTTTTCCTTTTTCTTTAATCCTCCCTTGTCTGGCTACGCTACTCTAAGCAATGCCTGAGCTTTGTATTTTGAGAACTTGTATGTATTTACATGTGTTGTTTTTTCCTCTTCATGATGACTCGCTTGCTTTAGTCCTCATTTGTAAGTAGCTTTGGACAAAGGCGTCTGTTAAATGACTAAATGTAAATGTGAATGTATACCTGGATGACAGGAGCCCTGCAGACACTGGACGTGACCCCAAAGGTCAGCGCAGCTGCGAGGACACTGATTGGCACAGGAGTCCTCATAGACACGCCCTCTGTCCTCACAATGCTCACCTGTGATTGGAGGAAAACATCACATATGGCTTATATACACTGCCGTTCAAAAGTTTTAGATTGGTAAGATTTTTAATGTTTTAGAAGAAGTCTCTTCTGCTCACCAAGGCTGCGTTTATTTGATTAAAAATATAAAAAAACAGTAATATTGTCAAATATATTATTAAAATGTAAAATAACTGATTTCTATTTTAATATATTTAAAAATGTAATTTATAATGTGAACTAAATGAACTATAAGGTGGTCCAAACTGAATCTGTAAGAACTGGTTTAAACACGAAAACTCAAAGCATCCTCAAATTAACCAGAGTATTTATTATAAAAGTGATAGTTGTGGTCTTGGATAGTTATTACAGCTTTATATATGTATTATACTATATATAAATAGGATATATATCTTACAGTAGGATATAAATAAAAATGGGATATAAATTAAAAAAGTTTTTTTATTAATATTTAACAATTAATATAACAACTTATATTATCATTAATTAATTATATAATTACATAAAATAATTATAAATATTTATAAATACATTTCTGAATATATATATATACACACATTTTACATTGTAATAAAAAATATATATATCTACTTGTTTTAATATATATATATATATATATATATATATATATGTGTGTGTGTGTGTGTGTGTGTGTGTGTGTGTGTGTGTGTGTGTAAAAATTGTTTCAAAAATAAATGTATGTATATAGCACACAGACAGTATTATGAACATCTAAATTAGAAAATAATGAGATGTATGTGTGTGTACCAGGACAGAGGCCCGTGTTGCAGCTCTGAGACTGTGTCTGTAGGCTCCTGCAGTGAGGTCCGGGGTCAGAGGTCAAAGGTCGGCGCTCTCGCTGGCGGTATCCGCCACTGCAGGGGTCTTTACACACACTCCACGCACTCCATGAGCTCCAGTGACACAGATCTGACCAAACACACAGCAGAGAGTGACATCACGACACCTAGCTTACCTCATGAATATTAATGAGGTCAAGATGACATCACAATTTCCTGGACTGGCCATTTCACATCAGTGTTATTTTAGCATTATTTATTAATATTATTATTTTAGTATTATTTAGCTTTTTATTTTATTTTTACAGTTTATTTATTTAGTTATTTTTTGAATATTACTATTCAGGTTTAACTTCTTTTTCTTTCAGTTTTAGCTTTTTAGTAATTTCAAGTTAGTAATTTCAATGCTTCAACTTTGTCAAGGCAATCTAAGATCCAGTGAGAAAGTGTTTGAATTCACTACAGTATTAATAACATCACTGCGAGATCCAGTGAGAAGTAGAGCAGAATTCTCTGTTATAAACCATATCAGATCAAACAGCACTGATGTGGAAACCAGGAGAATCTGTGCCATGAACGAACAAGTTATAGAGGCTTTTCAATCCATAAATCACCAACAGTCAACATGCATTTAATGTAGTCATGTTAACTGTAACCATGGTATTGTGGCAGAAATAGTCAAATGTTTTTACATTCATCTCAGGGTTCGTACAACCTTTTGAGAGTGAAATTCAAGCACTTTTCAAGGGCTTAACACTTTTTCCAGCACTTCAAAGTTGAAATATTACCCAGTATTAATGTGTTTTTTTAATGTGATGATTTGTAACACTAAAAGTTTAAAGATGTGGAAAAACGAAAACTTCATGGCAAACAAATTACCAATATAATCAGTAGATGGCGGCAGAGGAGCACTTATTGACTTATCGGCACTAATTAGCAATATATATTCACATTACTGTTGTTTATAAAATTTTCAATTCAAGCTCAGTGCTTTAATGTCAAATTTCCAAACATGTAATATTATTAGTAACTGCACTTATTAATGCAAAACAATAGTAATTCATTTTACAATTAAATTAACTTTATGATTAAAAATCCCCCCGAGCTACAAAATCAGGTACTGGAGTCCTGAATATAAATAATTGTACTTTATTTCAGCTTATTTTCAATTAACAAAAATGTTTTTTAACAGTTTAAGGGTACGTTTACACGACAACAATATGCTTAAAATGGAGAAGTTTTTCCTTTTAGTTTTTCGAGTACAGACATTGTCAAACTGATCCCCATTCACACGGATCCGTGTAAACGACTAAAAGCGCTGTATTCTGCTGTCAGGCCAGTAGATGGCGATGAAACACTATAGACTGAACACGTAATATGCATGTGCATGACGTCATCGTCTTCAGAGATTCACGTTTTTGTTGTTTACACGGAAACCGTTTTTAAAACTTGCACTTTGAGACCCGTTTTCAAAACTTTGCGCTTTCAGGCGCCCAAACGCCGTTGTCATGTAAATGAACGGCCAAAACGCATAAAAAGTTTTTAAGTTTTTAGTTGAAAACGGTGTAGTGTAAACAGCCTCTAAGTTAACGATACTTACACTGTTTCACATCCACCAATTAATATTCATGAGCCAAGCCAAGTCATTGGACAGATACACTTCCATCCAGTGCGAATGTTTATAGTGTTAGCTAAAAGTGCGGTTCACTGCCGCCCACCCCGGATCCGCTGCCCTTTAGTTTCTGCTTTAAAGCCAGTCAGACGTTTGAGAGTCCAATACAGGAACCGTTTGATTAAAAAAAAACAGGAACCGTTTGATGAAGTGTTACTATGGCAACAACAGACGACCCACCGGTGCAAATGTCAGGCTGTGGACAGATCCTCTCTTCCTCCAGCTCTTCATTACACTCGCTCTCTCTCCCGCGGACCGGAAGCCCAGAGTCCACATCCAGACAGGCTCGGTACCGTCTCTGAACCGACACCAGACCGGGGAGAGCAGAGGATGCTGGGATACACGGAGAGCAAGAGGTCCACTCTGAC
>CM038642.1:1748470-1780970 GCA_021554675.1 Leuciscus idus | reverse complement strand
CATCTTATACGATCTTATACAGTCTTCATCTCATCTTACACGATCTTATACAGTCTTCATCTCATCTTACACGATCTTATACAATCTTCATCTCAGTCACTCCATACACATCTGATACACATCTTATACAGTCTTCATCTCATCTTACACGATCTTATACAGTCTTCATCTCATCTTATACGATCTTATACAGTCTTCATCTCATCTTACACGATCTTATACAGTCTTCATCTCATCTTACACGATCTTATACAGTCTTCATCTCAGTCACTCCATACACATCTGATACACATCTTATACAGTCTTCATCTCAGTCACTCCATACACATCTGATACACATCTTATACAGTCTTCATCTCATCTTATACGATCTTATACAGTCTTCATCTCATCTTACACAATCTTATACAGTCTTCATCTCATCGTATACGATCTTATACAGTCTTCATCTCATCTTACACGATCTTATACAGTCTTCATCTCATCTTATACGATCTTATACAGTCTTCATCTCATCTTACACGATCTTATACAGTCTTCATCTCATCTTATACGATCTTATACAGTCTTCATCTCATCTTACACAATCTTATACAGTCTTCATCTCATCGTATACGATCTTATACAGTCTTCATCTCATCTTATACGATCTTATACAGTCTTCATCTCATCTTACACGATCTTATACAGTCTTCATCTCATCTTATACGATCTTATACAGTCTTCATCTCATCTTACACGATCTTATACAGTCTTCATCTCAGTCACTCCATACACCTTTAACAAGCTCAATTCAGTCTTAAAAAATCATCCCAGTACATAAAAAAACATCTGTTCTCACATGTTAAGTAGTAAAATTTAACAATATTCCAGCATTTAATTAATTATTTAATCACTCATTTTTAAATGTTTTTTTTTCTTCCTATTTTGTGAGAATCTGGTAACACTTTAGACTTTTAGTTAAGTACATTATTTTACATAAACAATTATTCTACAGACTTAATTATTAGTCTTAGTCAACAGTAATTTCAACATTTACCAATACGTTTTTAAAATCTGTTAACATTAGTTAATTCACTGAGGACTAACATGAACTAAAACTGAACAACTGTCTTAGATTAATTGCTGTAAAATATATATTTCTCATTCTTTCTAATATTTACAAATGAGACCTTATTGTGAAGTATTAAAGAGACAGCTCACCCAACAAATCATTTACTCTATCCCATCATTTACTCTTCCTCAAGTTGTTCCAAATGAGTTTCTTTCCTCTGTTGAACACAAAAGAAGAGCTTTTATAATCAACAGCTGATTGGAACCCATTGACTTCAACAGGGGGAAAAAATACTATGGAAGTCAATGGGGTCCAATCAGCTGTTAGATTTTAAACGCTCTTCCTTTGTGTTCAACAGAAGAAAGAAACTCATACAGGTTTGAAACAACTTGAAGGAGAATAAATGATCATTTCTGGGTGAACTGTCCCTTTAATGCAAATCTTCATGTGTATCTGTGTGCAGTGTTAGTTAAGACGAACCTCGGGACAGAAGCAGCCGGCTGTGCAGTTCTGACGCGACACACACGTGTGTGTTTGACCCAACAGATCACAGTGTTTCTCACAGGGAGATCCGCATTCAGAGAACAGGAACGGCTTCTCACAGTCTAACACACATACAGATCAATATCAATATATAGGATTGAAAGAACAAACAAAGTATGATCATTTTTCACATGTTCATCAGTTTTCAGTGTGTAATGATGTTTGATCATGAAGAAGCTCCAGTTCTTCTCTATATCAGTGTGAGTGTTTCTGAACTCATTGTAGTCTTGAGTTTCTTCCGGGAACGAACACGTCACAATATTCCTCATTATAATAATGAATGCGCAGAATAAAGGGGCGGGGCCTGGTTGAGTTAGTTAGTAGTGTGTTAAACTGGCGGTTATGGAAAGGGGCGGGACATTTCCCAAACACACTCGAATCGCTCGACCAATCACAACACACTGCTCCAGCCGACCAATCAGAGCACAGTGTGCTTTTCAGAAGGAGGGGCTTCATAGAGACAGGAAGTGAACAGAGCGTTACTTACAGACTGGGAAGAGAGGAGCCGCAACAATGGAGAATATGAGGAGAATAATCAACATTCAAGCAGGAAAACCTGCTCTAGTCGAGCACAAAATCTAGACTTTGAGTGATATTTGGTGTTGTAAGGAACTTTAAATGGCCTTGTTGTTGAATTGCCTTTCATACACTGTATTATGTACATTGTGTTCTTGTGCTTGTAGTGATAAAAGGGATTTGAATGGTAATCACTCAGTACCACGCTTTTTGTCAGAGTACCGTGCAGGGTTTGAAATTAACGCTGTGAATCAACTGTGGCGGGAAACACTGTCCAATCACGAGCCAATCTGGCGTGTAACTTATTATGTTTACTCACTTTGCTGGGGAAGTCCGTGTGAGACAAATCTGCGCAGATTTAGCACAAATACTTTTGATTCATATATTAAATACAGCGTATTGCACAGAATCTGCTCATATCTGCTTACTTGAACACACACGTCACTACACAACAGATAACGGCGCGCTTGTTCATTTGCATTGAAGCAATAATGAAGATTAAACAGCATTTGGTGAACAGAAAAGACATTGTTCTTTTCCAGCATTCTTCATATCTTTGATGTTCTGTGTACTGTATTGATCTGTCCACCTAAAAAACATTTTTGATGAAAAGGGTGAAAGAGGAAGGAGGAGATGCTGGATGACAGGATTTAGTTTGAATAAGTGAACAAATGTATAAAATCCAAATGTAAAAAAAAAAATATATATATATATATATATATAAGCTGTGACGTAGTTAACATAGTTTAATTCCTTTTTTTGTGGGTTTTTTTTCGGCTAGTAGAAGTGCTGAATGGCCGGTAACGTAAAAATTTAGCAACCAAATTGGCCGGTGAGTGAAAAAGTTCATTTCAATCCCTGGTACCATGGTATTCCAGTGTGTGTGTGTGTGTGTGTGTGTGTAAGGCTGTTCACACACACCGTGGCAGTGGTCAGGTGTGCAGGGTCGCTGCTGGCGCTCCAGATCTCTGCAGTTCTGCCCTCTACTGGCCGACACGAGCGGTGCACGAAACCTCTGCTGAAACTGAGACACACACGAACACTCGCTCCACACACTCCATTCTGACATCGGACACGCTGACGGAGAGAACGAGGAACACAGCCACGGTTAACGTCACACTGAAATCAATTGACAATTCTTTTTTTTTTTTCAGAATGTTACAATGTGTATTATACATGACTTATAAGTGAACGTCATTCGTTAACATCCCTCCCCTACAATAGGGAAGAAAAGACTAGAGTAACGTCAGTTTCATGCCGAACTTAAAGTCCCCCTGTGGTGAGAATCCAGCTTTTAATGTTATTAAAGCATGTGTAAGTTCATAAGTCGACAGCATTGCTGAGTATTTCCTCCTTAAAACTGCAGTGAACCAAAGACAGTCTCAAACACACGCTTTGAAATCGCTGGTGTTTCTGACGTCACAAACTACCTTGTAACCAATCAGATCAACGTGTGATCGTCAACCAGTGGATCTCTGAGCTGAGTGAGTGAGTGGAGGCGGGGCTCATTTGCATATTCATAGAACCGCGCATACTAAATGAGGCAAGGGTGTCGAGTTACATTCATGATATTTCAAGGCACGATTACATTTTTTTCAAGGAAAAAAAAGTTTAAATATGTCATTTTGGTGATCAAAGATGAGTTTTAAGGGATGAAATTATTGACTACAGGGGGACTTTAAGTCAGGTCAAATTTTAAATAATAGATATCACTATACCAGCTTTATAATCACAGTATATTAAGACATTCAATTCTGTATAACAAGTTTTATGTTTAAATATAAAAATGAGGCATTATCAAATAATATGCACGTATTTGCCAAGTTCAAAATTCTTGTTTCATTTTGGATGTCTTTTGATCTATCAATATTTTTTAATGATTAAAAAAAAAAAAAATTTAAATGTGTTTTATTCCCATTCAATCTTTACTTAGGATGCTTTCTTTTTACTATTCTCAAAGAAGACATGTAATGGAAGCAAAAGAGCAATGCATGAAAAAGCACTGCTCTCATTGGCTAACATCAATATTAGCGTTCTTTAGGCTTAACCTGGACAGGGTCTCTTATAACACAGCTGTGTCTCCTCGCCGTCCCTCTCGAGCTCCGGAGGACACGCGTGATCACCGTCGTCCTCACACACACACTCCCGGCGTCTGGAGATCACGCCTGACCCACAGCTGCGGGAACACGGAGACCAAGGGGACCAGGGGCAAAGGTCATCTGGGGGAACCAGAGGTCATGGTGTCACAACACAAGAGGGGTGCAAGGCGTAGATTTGGTTTGAACATTGGGGGGGTTGAAGTTTGGGTATGCCTCCTGATATTGTGATCATGGTATAAATATTGGGGGGGTTGTAATGCATAGATTTAAATATTGGGGGGGTTATCTCCCCCCCATCCCCCCACAAACTACGCCCCTGGGTGCAACGCATCACAGAATTCACAGTTCGGATCATTTACAGTTATTGAGCCACGGATCGGACCATTTTGTGCATCAGCAAAAAAAAAGAAAAGGAAAAGGTTTATTCCAGTACCAAGACAAAGTGCAGCGTGACAGTCCTGGGTGTCTCTCTCAGGTCCAGTGCAGTGTGTGCCGTTGTTTCGCGGCGGAGGGTTGATGCAGGCGCGGGTGCGGATCTGTTTACTCATCCCACACGTCACGGGACAGTCCGACCACACCGACCACGGGGTCCATCCACCGTCCACTAATGCAATCACACAGCAGCAGTGATATAACTATACATATATATATATATATATATATATATAATCAACAACTCCTGAATCTGCACTGGTGGATCATGTGGAGATATAGAAATACACTCCACAGGTCAGAGCATTCCTGTCTGTTTATGATCACAGCAATAGAGATTGTACTCACAAAAAGTCATTTATACCTGATTAATTATTTTAGAGCTGAGCAGAACTAGAACATTTTAAGTTTTATTGCTATGATCTGAAAATTACAATTTTAAATGTATAAATAATTGATGTATTTATATTTTAATATACAATTTAATATAAATTATATATACACAATATATAGTTTATATTAAGTTGATATTATATTCATGTTATTGTTAACTAAAACTATTAAAATAAAATAAAACAAATATTAGATGCAAAACTTAAAACTGAAATAAAAATAAATTAAAGTACATTCTAAATATTCTAAAATATTCTAAAAGAAACCCCTAAAAACTTATAAAAATGACAAAGGTACATAAAAATACAAAAAACTTTAAACAAAAATTTAAATAAAAAACTAAATGAAAAATGAAAATATACAAATAAAAGCTAATATTAATAAACACTATAATTAAATGAAAATTACAATTTTAAACGTATAAAGAATGTAGTTTTATTTTTTTGATTGTATTATAATTTATATTATTATCAATACTACGTTTATATTACATTTATATTATTGTTAACTAAAACTATTATAATTCATTTCCAGTAATTAATATAACGCTGAAATAAAATAAAATAAATATTAGATGCAAAACTTAAACTTAAAAAATTACTAAAGTACTAAAAATTAAATAAAAATTAAATTAAAGCTAAATAGAAATATTCAAAAAGAACCCCCCAAAACTAATTAATATGACAAAAGTACATAAATTACTAAAAGTTAAACTAAAATTATAATGAATAAATTAAATTATATATATATATATATATATATATATATATATGTATGTATATATATATTTTTTTTTTTTTTTTTTTTATATATTTTTTAGATAAATTATTTATATGTATGTATATATATGTGTGTGTAAGAGAGAGAGAGAGTGAGTGTGTGTGAATGTGTGTGTGTGTGTGTGTGTGTGTGTGTGTGTGTGTGTGTGTGTGTGTGTGTGTGTACACAAATAAATGAGAAAGACTCTACATATAATATAATGTATTTGAGTTGCATGTTTGTCAAACTCGCACACACCTCGACAGTCTATATGTTGGCAGTATTCTCCCTCAGGGATGCAGGTGCTGAAAACACACACAGGTTTGCAGAAGTTTGCACAATGGTTTAAAAAATGTTGCTAAATGTGTAAAAACGACAGCATTATCGCTGTTGCCAGTGTCCCTCACCATTGCTCACACTCCCCTTGTAGCCAGGAGTCTCCGACAGAGAGTTCCCGCTGGTCCCGGACACACAGCGGAGGACACGGCCCGGGGTCACAGGCTTTATGCTGGACCTCCTCGAACTGGCAGTTCACACCGTCAGCCTCAGGAACCAGAGATCTGGGGGAATAACAGCGGATTCACAAAACTCTGCAGTGATGGAGCCTCCAGTTAAAGATGCTGACCAGAGATGGGCACAAATACATCAAAAAGTGTTTCATTACAAATTACAAATACTTAATCATTACATGTATTTAAATAAAATACAAAATACACCTGTGAAAAAAAGTATTTAATTAAAATACAAGTAATTTGTAATTAGTAAAAGCCAAAAACTGTGATAGGCAATTTGGTATTCCTATTCGTGTTTTATATATCTATGGTCCTATTAAGCCGGGTTATGAAAGTTAACATGCGAAATACATTTTTTTTAAAGTGTTTAAATACAAATTACAGTCTCTCAAAGTATTTAATAAATTACATTTATTTTTGTTAAGGAAAATACAAATTACATTAATACGCAAAAGTGATTAAATGTGTATTTCAGAGGCATGTAATGATCTCCGCCTGGAGTCGCACCTGAAGCGTGTCCGTCGGCCCGGGCCACAGGTGGAGCTGCAGGACGCCCAGGTGGACCACGAGCTCCAGGTGCAGGTGCTATCTCCTGCGCAGGTGTGTGACGTGCAGCTGAGCTCTCCGTCTGCGCAGGTGCAGTTATTACAGTCCAGCTGGTGTGTGCTGCCCGCGGCCCAGCTCTGACCCAACGCGTCCAGGCAGTCACACTGCCACAGCTGAACACACACACCGTCCTGCTGCAGCTGGCCTACACACACACACACACACACACACACACACACACACACACACACAGAACATCTCAAACACACTACTGTATGCTGTCAGACAATAGACACCCGAGTCACTTGAACCCTCAGAGCATTAATATTCATGATGTATTATATTTTCATGTCTTGTTTCATGTGTCTTGTCATGTGATTCCCTGGCCCTCATGTGATCCTGCCATGTGTTTTGTGTTTTGTGTTTTGTGTTGTCATGTTGTCATTGGTTCATTGTGTCATTGTGCACAGGTGTGTGTTGTTCAGTCATTAGTCTTGTGTATTTAAGCCCTCATGTTTGCCACGTGTCTTGGTCAAGCATTGTTTCCCTGTAACCACTAAGCTAAGTCTAAGTCGTCTACGTCTACATATATATATACACTCACCTAAAGGATTATTAGGAACACCTGTTCAATTTCTCATTAATGCAATTATCTAATCAACCAATCACATGGCAGTTGCTTCAATGCATTTAGGGGTGTGGTCCTGGTCAAGACAATCTCCTGAACTCCAAACTGAATGTCAGAATGGGAAAGAAAGGTGATTTAAGCAATTTTGAGCGTGGCATGGTTGTTGGTGCCAGACGGGCCGGTCTGAGTATTTCACAATCTGCTCAGTTACTGGGATTTTCACGCACAACCATTTCTAGGGTTTACAAAGAATGGTGTGAAAAGGGAAAAACATCCAGTATGCGGCAGTCCTGTGGGCGAAAATGCCTTGTTGATGCTAGAGGTCAGAGGAGAATGGGCCGACTGATTCAAGCTGATAGAAGAGCAACTTTGACTGAAATAACCACTCGTTACAACCGAGGTATGCAGCAAAGCATTTGTGAAGCCACAACACGCACAACCTTGAGGCGGATGGGCTACAACAGCAGAAGACCCCACCGGGTACCACTCATCTCCACTACAAATAGGAAAAAGAGGCTACAATTTGCACGAGCTCACCAAAATTGGACAGTTGAAGACTGGAAAAATGTTGCCTGGTCTGATGAGTCTCGATTTCTGTTGAGACATTCAGATGGTAGAGTCAGAATTTGGCGTAAACAGAATGAGAACATGGATCCATCATGCCTTGTTACCACTGTGCAGGCTGGTGGTGGTGGTGTAATGGTGTGGGGGATGTTTTCTTGCCACACTTTAGGCCCCTTAGTGCCAATTGGGCATCGTTTAAATGCCACGGCCTACCTGAGCATTGTTTCTGACCATGTCCATCCCTTTATGACCACCATGTACCCATCCTCTGATGGCTACTTCCAGCAGGATAATGCACCATGTCACAAAGCTCGAATCATTTCAAATTGGTTTCTTGAACATGACAATGAGTTCACTGTACTAAAATGGCCCCCACAGTCACCAGATCTCAACCCAATAGAGCATCTTTGGGATGTGGTGGAACGGGAGCTTCGTGCCCTGGATGTGCATCCCACAAATCTCCATCAACTGCAAGATGCTATCCTATCAATATGGGCCAACATTTCTAAAGAATGCTTTCAGCACCTTGTTGAATCAATGCCACGTAGAATTAAGGCAGTTCTGAAGGCGAAAGGGGGTCAAACACAGTATTAGTATGGTGTTCCTAATAATCCTTTAGGTGAGTGTATATATATATATGTATTTACAGTACGTATATATGTTGTTATATGTTTTTATATAAACAGTGATGAAATATCTAAAAAAAGACACTACTATTCATTGAATAGGCTTGTGTGTGTGTGTACCCCGTGGGCAGCTCTGTGTGTGTGTGTGTGTGTGTGTGTGTGTGTGTGTGTGTGTGTGTGTGTGTGTGTGTGTGTGTGTGTGTGTGTGTGTGTGTGTGTGTGTGTGTGTGTGTGTGTGTGTGTACCCCGTGGGCAGCGGCAGCCCGGCTGACACTCGGTGTCGGTCCGGCACTCGATGCCCTGCTGCCGGTCTGAGCAGCGCTGAGGACACTCGTTCGCACACGACACAAACTCCTGCCCTGGAGGACACCCGGCTCCATCTGCAGGACACACACATTACACATTCAGATGGAACACTACTGTATCAGATTTAATACGCAGGCCTCTAAATGATCAAATATGCATGTCTCACACACACTCTCCTCCAGTCCTTCTGTCTCTGATTGACAGTTTAGACTTATTTTATAAAGTAAAAGTCTTTTAGTATAATTGTACAAACGTCCTTCAGCTCGTGCTTCATGTGTTTTTTTGTGGTAAGTAAACGTAAAAATAACTTTGATATTATTAGTAATATTTCAAGATCAACACTTACTGGTTTACTTGATAATGACTAAACATATTTTTTTAGAAAAATTATGAGTATCAAATATGATCATCAGGCTTTTGAGAAAGTTTATTTTTTCATCTCAATCATCATTGTAATGCATTGATCATAAAACGAAGCATTTAAATATCATTGATCTTACAATAAGTAATATCATAAGTGACATAAGTGGCACAATTAGACGTAAGTGACGAGTGACGACTGATATTTATATGCATTTTATGTAGTAGTCTGTTATAAAGTTCTCATTGATTTAAATGACAAGCATCAGAATTTCATATAAATATCAGCATCTGCAGCAAACTGCATATTTGTACTAGTTTGGGCCTTTGAATAATATTGAGCTGTTTTTTCTCCATGTTCTTTCTCACCATAAAAATCCTGATGAAATATGATACAAAACATAAATATAGATCAGATTTTTCTGACTATTATTTCACATGTCAGGCTTTACAGGGTTAAAATGCTTAATAAACCTCTATTAACCTCTATATAATTATGTTCTTAAAGCATGTGCCTGGTCTCATTGTGCACGATTCATCACTGCATATTATTAAAAAAATTAGTTTTCATAATCTTTCACCAATATATAATAGCTTCCTTCACCTCTGAGATGACTCTTCTCTGTTTATGTAATCAAGACCAAGTGTGGACGAGGAAAAGTAATATTAACCAATAATATCAAAGCCTGCTTTCATGACACAATCACATCCTGATGGATAAAATCAAGTCCCGTCTCCAGTGTTTCCCAGTGAGTGGATGTATGATATGCAGAATGTGCTGACGTTAAGTGATGCTGAGTGTTGGTGTCGTACCACATGGTTTGGTGTTGCAGGGTTTGACCTGGTTCTTCTCTCCTGTACACTTGCGGCCTCCGTTTTTGGGTGGAGGACTGGAACAGGAGCGGGTCCTGATGGAGCGTCCCCCGGCACAGGCTTTATCACAGCGAGACCACGAGCTCCAGCGAGACCAGCCTCCGTCCACTGAACACACACACACACACACACAGGCTTTATCACAGCGAGACCACGAGCTCCAGCGAGACCAGCCTCCGTCCACTGAACACACACACACACACACACACACAGGCTTTATCACAGCGAGACCACGAGCTCCAGCGAGACCAGCCTCCGTCCACTGAACACACACACACACACACACACACACACACACACACACACACACACACACACACACACACACACACACACACACACACACAGGCTTTATCACAGCGAGACCACGAGCTCCAGCGAGACCAGCCTCCGTCCACTGAACACATCTTCATCACTGTCTGTCTCGCTAATAACTCTTCGTCACTGTCTCGCTAATAACTCTTCATCACTGTCTCTCTAATAACTCTTCATCACTGTCTCTCTAATAACTCTTCATCACTGTCTCGCTAATAACTCTTCACCACTGTCTCTAATAACTCTTCATCACTGTCTCTAATAACTCTTCATCACTGTCTCGCTAATAACTCTTCATCACTGTCTCTAATAACTCTTCATCACTGTCTCTCTAATAACTCTTCATCACTGTCTCGCTAATAACTCTTCATCACTGTCTCTAATAACTCTTCATCACTGTCTCGCTAATAACTCTTCATCACTGTCTCTCTAATAACTCTTCGTCACTGTCTCGCTAATAACTCTTCATCACTGTCTCTCTAATAACTCTTCATCACGGTCTCGCTAATAACTCTTCACCACTGTCTCGCTAATAACTCTTCACCACTGTCTCGCTAATAACTCTTCATCACTGTCTCGCTAATAACTCTTCATCACTGTCTCTCTAATAACTCTTCATCACTGTCTCTAATAACTCTTCATCACTGTCTCTCTAATAACTCTTCATCACTGTCTCTAATAACTCTTCACCACTGTCTCGCTAATAACTCTTCATCACTGTCTCTCTAATAACTCTTCATCACTGTCTCTCTAATAACTCTTCATCACTGTCTCTAATAACTCTTCATCACTGTCTCGCTAATAACTCTTCATCACTGTCTCTAATAACTCTTCATCACTGTCTCTAATAACTCTTCATCACTGTCTCGCTAATAACTCTTCATCACTGTCTCTCTAATAACTCTTCATCAATGTCTCGCTAATAACTCTTCATCACTGTCTCTCTAATAACTCTTCATCACTGTCTCTCTAATAACTCTTCATCACTGTCTCGCTAATAACTCTTCATCACTGTCTCACTAATAACTCTTCATCACTGTCTCGCTAATAACTCTTCATCACTGTCTCGCTAATAACTCTTCATCACTGTCTCACTAATAACTCTTCATCACTGTCTCGCTAATAACTCTTCATCACTGTCTCGCTAATAACTCTTCACCACTGTCTCTAATAACTCTTCATCACTGTCTCGCTAATAACTCTTCATCACTGTCTCTCTAATAACTCTTCATCACTGTCTCGCTAATAACTCTTCATCACTGTCTCTCTAATAACTCTTCATCACTGTCTCTCTAATAACTCTTCATCACTGTCTCGCTAATAACTCTTCATCACTGTCTCTAATAACTCTTCATCACTGTCTCTCTAATAACTCTTCACCACTGTCTCTAATAACTCTTCATCACTGTCTCGCTAATAACTCTTCATCACTGTCTCTCTAATAACTCTTCATCACTGTCTCGCTAATAACTCTTCATCACTGTCTCGCTAATAACTCTTCATCACTGTCTCGCTAATAATCAATCCTCCCATCCACCATAGATAATTTCTCAAATTGCTTATCTAATCTGTCTCAGCTGCTGCCTGAACCCAAACAAACAGATGAACTAGAAGAACTAACTAGCACTATGAGCACCATTCTCTCTAGAACATTGGATGTGGTTGCACCTATTAAATTAAAAAAGGTCAGAGAGAAAAATAAAGCACCATGGTATAACAATACTACGCATGTTTTAAAGAGAGAAACCCGTATTTTAGAGCGTAAATGGAAACAAACTAATTTAGAGGTCTTTAGAATCGCGTGGAAAGACAGTATGTCACGTTATAAAAAGGCCCTAAAAGCTGCCAGGGCTGAGCACCTCCGCAAACTAATAGAAAACAACCAAAACAATCCAAGGTTTCTATTTAACACCGTGGCTAGACTAACAAATAAACAGACGTCACCCGAACAAAATATCCCGTTACAGTTCAGTAGTAATGATTTCATGAACTTCTTCACTGAGAAAATACAAAGCATCAGAACCACAATTATAAACGTTCAATCTTCAATCGCGCCTTATAATTCAGCTTCAATTATCACCCCGAAAGAACAATTACAGTGCTTTACAACTATAGAACAAAAAGAGTTAAATAAACTTATCACTTCATCTAAAACAACAACATGTTTATTAGATCCTATACCAACTAAACTACTGAAAGAAGTGTTACCTGTAGTGGAAGAGCCTCTCCTCAATATTATTAACTCGTCTTTATCTTTAGGTCATGTTCCAAGAACATTTAAACTGGCAGTTATAAAACCTCTCATTAAGAAACCACAATTAGATCATAATAATCTAGCAAATTATAGACCCATTTCAAATCTTCCATTTATGTCTAAAATATTAGAAAAAGTGGTGTCCGCTCAACTGGGCTCTTTCTTGCAACAAAATGATATCTATGAAAAGTTTCAGTCTGGATTCAGACCGCATCATAGCACTGAAACTGCGCTCGTTAAAATCACAAATGATTTACTTTTAGCTTCTGACCAAGGCTGTATCTCAATACTAGTTTTACTTGATCTTAGTGCTGCGTTCGATACTATAGATCACACAATACTCTTAGATCGACTACAAAATTATACTGGTGTTCAAGGACAAGCACTAAGCTGGTTCAAATCATACCTATCTGACCGCTACCATTTTGTCTATTTAAATGGAGAAAAATCGATCATAACTCCAGTAAACTATGGAGTGCCGCAGGGATCTGTATTAGGCCCTCTGTTATTTTCAATATATGATGCCACTTGGAAATATTATAAGGAAACATGGAATTAGTTTCCATTGTTATGCTGATGACACTCAAATATATATTTCATCACGGCCGGATGAAAACGCTACATTTTCCAAATTGACAGAGTGTGTTAAAGATATAAAAGATTGGATGACGCGTAATTTTCTTTTATTAAATCCAGACAAGACAGAGGTAATACTTATCGGTTCAAAAAACCGCCCACAAAACCTCGCACAATACAACTTTAACATCATAGGATGTCCTGTTACTTTATCCTCTACAGTAAAAGACCTGGGTGTTATACTCGATTGCAACCTGTCTTTTGAAAATCATATTTCATATGTTACAAAAACAGCCTTTTTCCACCTTAGAAACATTGCTAAGCTACGTAATATGCTATCAGTTTCTGATGCAGAAAAGTTAGTTCATGCATTCATGACCTCGAGACTGGATTACTGTAATGCTTTATTAGCTGGTTGTCCTGCATCCTCAATAAACAAGCTACAGTTAGTCCAAAATGCCGCCGCTAGAGTTCTTACGAGATCAAGAAAATATGATCATATAACACCGATTTTATCATCACTGCATTGGTTACCTATAAAGTTCCGTATTAATTACAAGGTATTGCTACTGACTTATAAAGCCCTAAACGGTTTAGCTCCAGTCTATTTAACGGATCTTCTATCGCCCTATAATCCATCGCGCTCTTTAAGATCACTAAATTCAAGGCTTTTGGTCATACCTAGGATATCCAGAACCACCAAAGGAGGGAGAGCATTTTCACATTTGGCTCCAAAACTCTGGAATAGTCTTCCTGATACTGTTCGTTGCTCAGACTCGCTCTCCCAGTTTAAAACTAGATTAAAGTCGCATCTCTTCAGCCAGGCATTCATATAATCCTACAGTTCAAACTACAATCCGGCCTCTATCCAATGCCAGAGGAGAACTGGCCCCCGACTGAGCTTGGGTTCTCCCAAGGTTTTTTTTTCTCCATTAAGGCACCTGATGGAGTTTTAGGACACCATTAGGTCACTTGATGGAGTTTTTCGGTTCCTTGCCACTGTTGCCTTTGGCTTGCTCAGTTGGGGATATTTAATTTAATTTTATCAATCAAAAAATTCCTCTTGAAACAAACTTTGTTGTATTATTTTAATTTAATACTGTGAAGCTGCTTTGATGCAATCTGTATTGTGAAAAGCGCTATACAAATAAACTTGACTTGACTTGACTTAATAACTCTTCATCACTGTCTCTCTAATAACTCTTCATCACTGTCTCTCTAATAACTCTTCATCACTGTCTCTAATAACTCTTCATCACTGTCTCGCTAATAACTCTTCATCACTGTCTCTCTAATAACTCTTCATCACTGTCTCGCTAATAACTCTTCACCACTGTCTCGCTAATAACTCTTCATCACTGTCTCGCTAATAACTCTTCGTCACTGTCTCTCTAATAACTCTTCGTCACTGTCTCGCTAATAACTCTTCATCACTGTCTCGCTAATAACTCTTCATCACTGTCTCTCTAATAACTCTTCATCACTGTCTCGCTAATAACTCTTCACCACTGTCTCGCTAATAACTCTTCATCACTGTCTCTCTAATAACTCTTCATCACTGTCTCGCTAATAACTCTTCATCACTGTCTCTCTAATAACTCTTCATCACTGTCTCGCTAATAACTCTTCGTCACTGTCTCTCTAATAACTCTTCGTCACTGTCTCGCTAATAACTCTTCGTCACTGTCTCGCTAATAACTCTTCGTCACTGTCTCGCTAATAACTCTTCATCACTGTCTCCCTAATAACTCTTCGTCACTGTCTCGCTAATAACTCTTCATCACTGTCTCGCTAATAACTCTTCATCACTGTCTCTCTAATAACTCTTCATCACTGTCTCGCTAATAACTCTTCACCACTGTCTCTCTAATAACTCTTCGTCACTGTCTCTCTAATAACTCTTCGTCACTGTCTCGCTAATAACTCTTCGTCACTGTCTCGCTAATAACTCTTCGTCACTGTCTCGCTAATAACTCTTCGTCACTGTCTCGCTAATAACTCTTCGTCACTGTCTCCCTAATAACTCTTCGTCACTGTCTCGCTAATAACTCTTCGTCACTGTCACGCTAATAACTCTTCGTCACTGTCTCGCTAATAACTCTTCGTCACTGTCTCCCTAATAACTCTTCGTCACTGTCTCGCTAATAACTCTTCGTCACTGTCTCGCTAATAACTCTTCATCACTGTCTCGCTAATAACTCTTCATCACGGTCTCGCTAATAACTCTTCATCACGGTCTCGCTAATAACTCTTCATCACTGTCTCGCTAATAACTCTTCATCACTGTCTCGCTAATAACTCTTCGTCACTGTCTCGCTAATAACTCTTCGTCACTGTCTCGCTAATAACTCTTCATCACTGTCTCCCTTCAGTGTGTAACAGTTATATCTAATATCGTATGAGACAGGACTGTCAGACAGATCGTAAACTAATGAACACAGAGAATGTGAGCTCAGTCGTTCTCAGCGCCGTCAAAATAAAAGTCCTGACAACAAGCGTGTCTTACGTCACTTCAGATTTCCTACTGGCGGTGCGAACGCAACCAGGAAAACCTTCCTAGAGGAACCATTAGTTCTCGGAGAACCATCCTGGTGGAGAGATCCTAGAACTGAGATCCTAGACCTGAGATCCTAGAACTGAGATCCTAGAACTGAGATCCTAGAACTGAGATCCTAGAACTGAGATCCTAGAACTGAGATCCTAGAACTGAGATCCTAGAACTGAGATCCTAGACCTGAGATCCTAGAACTGAGATCCTAGACCTGAGATCCTAGATCTGAGATCCTAGAACTGAGACCTGAGATCCTAGACATGAGATCCTAGAACTGAGATCCTAGAACTGAGATCCTAGACCTGAGATCCTAGAACTGAGATCCTAGAACTGAGATCCTAGACCTGAGATCCTAGAACTGAGATCCTAGAACTGAGATCCTAGAGCTGAGATCCTAGACCTGAGATCCTAGAACTGAGATCCTAGAACTGAGATCCTAGAGCTGAGATCCTAGACCTGAGATCCTAGAACTGAGATCCTAGAACTGAGATCCTAGAGCTGAGATCCTAGAACTATCCGGTGTGAAAGCCCGTTTTAACTCACCGCGGCAGGCCCGGATACTGCAGAAGCGGTTCTCCAGGTGTCCATCGAGGATGTCCTGACACCAGGTCCCATTGAGGCCCGGCGCGAGGAAGGTTCTGACCCGCTGCTGTTGACCCACGCCACAGGATCGAGAGCAGGAGCTCCACTCGCTCCACTTCATCCAGGAGCAGTTCCTGAGCACACACTCGGGGTCCTGACACACACCTCCATCTGACACACACACACACACACACACACACACACACACACACACACACACAACTACACCATCAAAACCAGGCCGCAAGCAAACATATGTGACCCTGCACCACAAAACCAGTCACAGGGGCCAATTTTTTAAAATTGAGATGTATACATCACATTAAAGCTGAATAAATATGTTTTCCATTGATGTGTGGTTTGTTAGGATAGGACAATATTTGGCTGAGATACAACTATTGAACATCTGGAATCTGAGGGTGCAAACAAATCGAAACATTGAGAAAATCTCCTGTAAAGTTGTGCATTATGTTGGCGATTGTGCTGCATTCACTCACACAAATACATGTTTTATATATTTACGGTAGGAAATTTACAAAATATCTTCACGGATCATGATCTTTACTTAATATCCTAATGATTTTAGGCATAAAAAGAAAAATCGATAATTTTGACCCATACAATGTATTGTTGGCTATTGCCACAGATATACCCGTGAGACATGTGACTGGTGACGTGATCCAGGGTCTCATATATGAATTAACAAGAAGACATGAGCAAAAGGGTGAAAAAGTGCAATGTTTGGAATAGGGTTGTATTATAGTTGCAGTTTGTAGGACGATAATAAAGCTCTAATATTGTCGATGCCACTGTATTGTATAAATGGTATTAATGTCAATATGATAGTCTTGAGTGCTGTTGCCTTTATGCTGATATGGTATTGAGTGTTTCCCGGCACTTCAGTTCAAACACACGTCTGATCCAGGTCATATTACAATGAGATGTTATTTTCATTGTTCACTGGACTGAAAAGATTCTTTTAACACAGCAGCTCAAACATCACTATTCAGCATCATAATATAAGAACGTATTGTCTTAATTTATCCTTTGTTCATTTGATCCTTTTTACACAACAGTAAAAACTTGTTTTCAACATTGATAATAATCATAAATGTTTCTTGAGCATCAAATCATCATATCAGAATGAGTTCTGAAGGATCATGTGACACTGAAGACTGGAGTAATGATGCTGAAAATTCAGCTTTGATCACAGGAATAAATTACACTTTACTATATATTCACATAGAAAACAGATATTTTAAATTGCAAAAATATTTAAAAAAAAAAATTTTGAATAAAAAGCGCTTCTGGAACAGGTGTAATCGTTCGTTTCTAGAACCATCTTTGCGATGCAATTCCACTCATCGACATCATAGTATTTGCACTCAGTTCTTATGAATAATTTTAATCCTTATAATGTGATTTTAACATTATAAATTGGTTATATGCTTTAAAATACTGTCCTCCAGTCAGAGCCGGAAATTTCAAGATATAGTGTCAAAAATGCTTCCTTTTCTTTATATTTATAACGTTATAGTTCACATCACACGACACGTGCAAGAGTGCCGTTTTTCCAAATATCAGCACGATTGATGCAAATATGATCGATACAACAGTTCAATAAATGAAAGGTTGATATTAAATGAAATTTTACACACAATATTGTCAATATTTTTTGTTCTGTTTTGAAAACAGTTCCAAACACAGCAGAACCGTTGCGCTTCTGGTGTTCGTGTCTGAATGATTCAGGCCAGTCAATGATTCAATGAGTCAATGTGAAACTAAACACAACATCAGCATTTTCTTTGTGACTTGATATGTAATTAGTTTGCCCAATGTTAAGATAAAGCCAACTTTTTATGTAAAATTGGATTAAAAAAAGATGACAAGAGGATGTCACTCCCAGAATTAACTCTCATGTGTTGTAAACAGGTTTTTAAGTCGTCATCAGTATATGCACTACACACTGCTGCTTCTTTAGAGAGATCTAGAGAGTCACGTCACCGTCATTTATACAGCGCTTTTTACAATATAGATTGTTTCAAAGCAGCTTTACAGTGATAATTGGAAATTAATGCAACAAAGATTATTTTTGGCTGTACAGCAGATCTAGAAGAAAGTCATTGTCCAGTTTAAGTAAGTTTTTGATTGACTATTTCTGTATTTCTGTTGTGAAAATCATTAGTTATTAACTTAGAGGACTCTTACTCACTGTTTCAACTGAGAACAGAAAACAGAAAACCTTTAATGCATTCTGGCCGCTTCACTACAACAGCGTTTTTAGAAGTTTTAGAAAACGAGTTTTGAAAGCGATACCGTGATCATCTCTGTGTAAACTTCAAAAACGTGAATCTGTGAAAGCGGTGACGGCGTGCACATGCGTACAACGGTGACGGCGTGCACATGCGTATAACGGTGCCGGCGTGCACATGCGTATAACGGTGACGTGTGCACATGCGTATAACGGTGACGGCGTGCACATGCGTATAACGGTGACGTGTGCACATGCGTACAACGGTGACGGCGTGCACATGCGTATAACGGTGCCGGCGTGCACATGCGTATAACGGTGACGTGTGCACATGCGTATAACGGTGACGGCGTGCACATGCGTATAACGGTGACGTGTGCACATGCGTACAACGGTGACGGCGTGCACATGCGTATAACGGTGCCGGCGTGCACATGCGTATAACGGTGACGGCGTGCACATGCGTATAACGGTGACGGCGTGCACATGCGTATAACGGTGACGGCGTGCACATGCGTATAACGGTGACGGCGTGCACATGCGTATAACGGTGACGGCGTGCACATGCGTATAACGGTGACGGCGTGCACATGCGTATAACGGTGACGGCGTGCACATGCGTATAACGGTGACGGCGTGCACATGCGTACAACGGTGACGGCGTGCACATGCGTATAACGGTGACGGCGTGCACATGCGTACAACGGTGACGGCGTGCACATGCGTATAACGGTGACGGCGTGCACATGTGTATAACGGTGACGGCGTGCACATGCGTATTACGCGTTTAGTCACTAGGCATGTGTGTTTGAAGAGAGTGACGTGAGATGTACCGGGACACTGAGGCAGATTGCAGACTCTCTCCTGTCGACTCTCTCCAGAGCAGCGCTCATGAACACACTCTCTCCTGCGGGACTTCATGGCGGGAGAAGCCGGATCGCTGCAGGTCCGGGAACACGGACTCCACACTGTCCACTGGGAGAATCCAGTGTCCTCATCTAGAGACAGACAGAAGAATATTATAAGATTTGATATATATGGGGTGTGACAAGATCTTGTGCAAAATGTTGTTCGTCGGGATTTCAAAACAAAATGTTCAACCCTCGCTCTGAGTCTGTATGTTTCAATGTCCACATGTTCATGTTCAAGACATCACAGTGGCTGTAACATATCTATCGTGAAGAAGTGGTCATATATTAAAGATTAAGTGGACTTTTGAATTAAATGTTGTTTGGCCAATAGTAAATATGGATTTGATTATGCTGTAAAGTGTAATAACAATCCCTTAGGCCACCGGCGCCCTCTGCAGGTGTCTGTTATAATACATGATGCACACACTGTAAGTTGATTATATTATGTTTATTACATTATGAATTTTAAGTGTTGTTCAATAAAACCATATGATTAATTGCTTTTGATACTTTATCTGAAACAATTATTATTGCCTCATTGTTATTATAAGTGAATTTAAAGTAATTTTAAATGCTTCTGTTCACTTAAGTCTATTTTTATTACCACAAATAATCAATCAATCGTCAAAATAATCGACTGATTACTTGATATCGCTAGTGGCAGCCCAAGATTAGTTAAAACATTTCAAAATGCACCTGAATTGTTTTGCATTTTGTGACTTTCAGTCAAATAAAAGACACATTTTCCAGTCATATATTTAATATTTAAAGATTTCTTATTAAGTGTTAAAATATTTAATTCTCGTGAAGCCAATATTGTGTATCGCCTTGTGAGGGAAGTGTATCATCACACCCAATATATATATATATGCTGGGCAACAATTAATCACGATTAATCACATCCAAAATAAAAGTTTGTGTTTACATAATATATGTGTGTGTGTAGTGTGTGTAATTATTTTGTATATATAAATACACACACATGCATGAATATATTTAAGAAATATTTGCATGTATATACTGTATATATATTTATACATAATTTATATTATACATATATAAATATAAATATTGTATTTATAAATAACACATTTTTCTTAAATACATACATGTATGTGTGTGTATTTATATATACAAATGAATTATACACACTACTACACACATATATTATGTAAACACAAACTTTTATTTGGGAATCATTGCCCAGCACTAATATATACAGTGTATATATAATAATAATTATTTCGCTAAATAAATAAATAAATAAATAAATAAATACATACATACATACATACATACATAAATAAATACATACATAAATGTGCATTTAACCAGTTACCTGGTAAAGACGGTTCCTCTGTCGGAACTGTCACCACTGTAAAGACAATAAAGAACGGAATTACTATGAAGTGATAAATAACAGTATTTCATGAGTAATATAATCATGCATATTTCTAGCAATAACATATTTGAGTATGTGTGGCATGTACGTGGGCAGTCGGGGGTCTGGCAGTATGCGGTGTCCATCAGGGGCCCGTCACAGTCTCGGCCCCCGTGAGCAGGACTGGGCCGGTTACAGGCTCGGCTGCGACTCTTCTGGCCCAGACCCCCACAGCTGAGAGAGCAGGGGCCCCAGGGACCCCACGGGGACAGGCCTCCGTCACGGGGACACGCAGCCAGAGAGCAGTTCCACAGCCCGTGTTCACAGGAGCTTCAGGAACAAACAAATCAATGCAAAAATGCTTGTTTCCAGTCCAAATAACTCAAAATTATTAAATCAAGATGCGTTTACTAGATGAGTAAAATGACATAAGATATTATGTCTTTTTTTTCCGGGGGAATTAATCAAAATGAAACAAGCAAAATTATCTGCCAATGGGGTAAAAAAAAAAAAAACTTAATTCAAACATTATTAAACTTCTCCTCTCCAGTCATCCTACCTCCTGCCCTCTAGACCCCGTCCCCTCACACCTTCTACAAGCCATCTCTCCCACACTTCTACCAGCACTCACACACATCATCAACTCATCCCTCCATACTGGCATGTTCCCTACTGCATTCCAGCAGGCTCAGGTAACCCCACTGCTTAAAAAACCAACACTAAACACATCACTTGTAGAGAATTACAGACCTGTCTCTCTCCTACCATTCATTGCGAAAACACTTGAAAGAGCTGTTTTCAACCAAGTAACATCTTTCCTGTCTCTGAACAACCAGCTGGATGTCAACCAATCCGGCTTTCAGAAAGGGCATTCAACTGAGACTGCATTACTGTCGGTCACAGAAGCCCTACGGATCACAAAAGCTGCTTCCAAATCTTCAGTTCTCATTCTCCTGGATCTGCTGCCTTCGACACTGTGAATCATCAGATCCTTCTATCCACCCTCTCATCACTGGGCATCACAGGTACTTCCCTCCACTGGTTCGAGTCCTATCTCACAGGTAGGTCCTTCAGGGTCGCATGGAGAGGCGAGGTATCCAAAGCACATCAGCTGACCACAGGGGTTCCTCAGGGCTCAGTGCTGGGTCCCCTCCTCTTCTCCGTTTACACCACATCACTGGGACACATCATACAGGCACATGGCTTCTCCTACCACTGCTATGCTGATGACACACAGCTCTTCCTCTCATTTCAACCAGATGATCCCACAGTAGCTGCACGGATCTCAAGCTGTCTGGTGGACATCTCGACATGGATGAAGGAACATCACCTGCAGCTCAACCTGGCAAAGACTGAGCTTCTCGTCCTCCCTGCCAATCCGTCTCTGCAACACGACTTCACTATCCAGCTAGATTCAGCATCAATCACCCTATCAAGGTCGGTCAGAAATCTTGGAGTAATATTGGATGACCAGCTGACCTTCACAGATCACATTTCAAAGACAGCGCGATCATGCAGGTTTGCACTGCGCAACATCAGGAAGATCAGGCCTTTCCTAACTGAGCATGCAACACAACTTCTCGTCCAGGCCCTGGTCATCTCTAGGCTTGACTACTGCAATGCTCTTCTGGCTGGACTTCCATCATGTGCAACTAAACCTCTACAAATGATTCAGAATGCTGCAGCTCGTCTTGTCTTCAAAGAGCACAAAAGGGCCCACGTCACTCATCTCTTCATCTCTGCACTGGCTACCACTCGCTGCTCACATCAAGTTCAAGGCATTGACGCTTGCTTACAGATCTACCACAGGCTTAGCTCCCTCCTACTTTCTCTAGCTCCTACGAGTCTACATCCCTACCAGAAGCCTACGATCGGTCAATGAGCGACGGCTCGTGGTACCATCACAGAGAACCTAAAAACTCCAGAACATTCTCATTCACGGTTCCTTGCTGGTGGAATGATCTCCCCGCCTTCATCCGGAATGCAGAATCCCTGACAACATTCAAAAGACAGCTGAAAACCCATCTCTTCCGTGAGCACTTAACCTCATAAAAATAAATAAAAAAGAATTCCTTTTCCTTTAATCCTCGCTTATCGGGCTTACGCTACTCTGAGCAATGCCTGAACTTTGTATTTTGAGAACTTCTTGCGTTGTTTTTGCCTCTTCACGATGACTCGCTTAATTTAGTCCTAATTTGTAAGTCGCTTTGGACAAGCGTCTGCTAAATGACTAAATGTAAAATGTAAATGTAAACAGAAACAAGATTATTTTTCTGACCCCATTGGCAGATCATTTTGCTTGTTTTAAGCAAAAACTCACTTTTATTTATTTCCCCAGAAAACAAGACATAATATCTTAAATATCTTTAATATAATATTAATATCCATAATATCTACTTAAGCAAATGCATCTCGATTTATTTATTTTTTAAATATCTGGACCGGATACAAGACAAAATTACTAAGTAAGAAAAGCATTTTTTGCCGTGTATATTTCTGAAAAACAGAAAGTTCTGAATTAAAAGCGACATGTGTATGTGATTGGCAGGTACAGTACCAGGAACTACACTCATGCATCAGCTCCTCTCCAGACTCCAGCTCGGATCCGACGGTGATGTTCTGGAGGTCAGGGGTCAACTCAGGGGTCAACGATACGCTTTGTAAAGAGGTCAGGAAGTCAGTGTCCACCAGACATGGACATTCCTACATACACATGATTAAAGGGAATCAGAATAACAGCTTTTTAAAATCATTTACATTTTTGACTTTATGAATCAGGATGCAGTCTGGTTACTTTGAGTTATCAGTGTTTTTATTCACTTGATACTGTTTACAGTATTCTTCTCTTTTTTATTCTATCTGTCCTTATACAGAAAAATGTGGTGCATCTCAATAGTATGTTAAAGGTGTATGTCAAGAGTATGTTAAATTATATATAATATTATATACATAATTAATTCCTGTGGTCAAAGCTGAATTTTCAGCATCATTACTCCAGTCTTCAGTGTCACATGATCCTTCACAAATCATTCTAATATGAGGATTTGATGCTCAAGAAACATTTATGATTATTATCAGTGCTGAAAACTGTTGTGCTGCTTAACATGTTTGTTGAAACCGTGATAGATTGTTTTTCAGGATTCTTTGATGAATAGAAAGTTCAAAAGAACAGCATTTATTTAAAATAGAAATCTTTTGTAACATTATAAATGTCTTCACTGTCACTTCTTCAATTTTCTTAATGCATCCATGGTAAATAAATAGTATTTGTAATAGTAATAAATAGTAATAAATAAATAGTATATGTTTGAACGATAGGCTATGTAAATATATATATATATACTGTATACACACACACAACAACAATATATATTCAACCCTTGAAACAGGATCCAAGGCGCAAGCATTGAAAAAATTTGAAAAAAACGTGATCATCGCCGTGTAAACTTCAAAAACTTGAATCTGTGAAAACGGTGACGGCGTGCACATGCGTATTACGTGTTTAGTCTATAGATATAAGCGTTTGAATATATATGTGCGCAGGCGTGTGTCTTTCTCTACAAATTGACCACCAAATTACTTGTCTGGCCTTAAAAATTCATAATAAAGAATTGTTGTCGCTTTTGCGTATCCATGTGATCAGGAATCAGTTTAGTGTGACATGAGTGCGAGCTCACGTGAAGACAGGATCCGTTGTGCTGGAAGGTGTTGGGTGGACAGTGGCAGCCCTCCTCACATCCCTCTGAGTAACAGCCCTCATGACCTCTGACCTGAGAACAGCTGAACGGACAGCCTTCACCGTCCTCACACTCCCTGTAGAGACGCCCAGGGGGACAGCCCACCTCTGCTCAACACACACATGCACACACACACACACACACACGCACGCACGCAAACACATAAACACGCACACATACACACACACACACATTTATATGAATGCATGGAATTATACATCACAAATATATACAGTTTATTAAAAAAATATCATCAAACTGTACATCCCCAGTTGATTGATTACAATTTCAAACATTTTTGTATTATAAGCTTTCTGAAATTTAAAGGTGCAGTGTGTAAGTTTTAGCGGCATCTAGTGGTGAGGTTGCGAACTGCACCCAACAGAAGTTACTGTGGCCGACAGGAAGTGATGTCGTCGTCTGAGACAGCAGAGAGTAGCCGAGGTTTCTTTACAAAGATAAATATAGAAATTATGTTATTTCAGTAAATTATTCAGTAAAACGATATGTTATTGTGAATATTATTGTGACTTCATCATCATTGTGTCAGTGTTTATTACTGACACTAGTTTTTGTAGTTCCGTATTAATTACAAGGTATTGCTACTGACTTATAAAGCCCTAAACGGCTTAGCTCCAGTCTATTTAACGGATCTTCTATCGCCCTATAATCCATCGCGCTCTTTAAGATCACTAAATTCAAGGCTTTTGGTCATACCTAGGATATCCAGAACCACCAAAGGAGGGAGAGCATTTTCACATTTGGCTCCAAAACTCTGGAATAGTCTTCCTGATACTGTTCGTTGCTCAGACTCGCTCTCCCAGTTTAAAACTAGATTAAAGTCGCATTTCTTCAGCCAGGCATTCATATAATCCTACAGTTCAAACTACAATCCGGCCTCTAGCTCATAAATGCCAGAGGAGAACTGGCCCCCGACTGAGCCTGGGTTCTCCCAAGGTTTTTTTTTTTCTCCATTAGGTCACCTGATGGAGTTTTAGGACACCATTAGGTCACTTGATGGAGTTTTTCGGTTCCTTGCCACTGTTGCCTTTGGCTTGCTCAGTTGGGGATATTTTGGGGATATTTAATTTAAATTTATCAATCAATAAATTCCTCTTGAAACAAACTTTGTTGTATTATTTTAATTTAATACTGTGAAGCTGCTTTGATGCAATCTGTATTGTGAAAAGCGCTATACAAATAAACTTGACTTGACTTGACTTGTTTATCCGCTGACTTTAGCTGAAGCTTCTTATCACGAAGAACAACATAGTGACGAAACATGTTTGTCCGCTCAGGGCCACCGTAGAAACACATCGATGTAAGCGGACCCGCGGTGTGTGTAGAGAGAAACGCCTCATTCTAAGCTAATAAACACATAACGCTTCATTATGTAAGGTCTTTATACACCACTGAAAAACATAGTTATGAATATTATATTGCATTTATGTCAACAGATCCTCCTAGATATCACACACTGCACCTTTAATGTTTAAATATGCAAATAATGCATTATCTAGTTAAATATGCATAATTTGCATACATTCCAAAAAATTTATCTGAACATTTGATAAAGCCAGGCTCACATTTCTTGTTTTATTTTGTTGACACATTAGAGTTAAAGGATTTTACTGAGGGGATTATGGATTTCTTTTTCTTAATCACTCCATAATTTAGAAAAAAAAATGTCAACACAGAAAAAACTAAATTTTCACATTTTTAGGAATAAAATATTGTATAATATCAGTCGAATGTTATATGAACAAACCCCTCAGTAAAAGCCTTCCAACTGTAAAGTGTGGTGTGAGATAAACACTGTTGTTGCCTTGAAAAGACGTGTAAATGTCCTATATTCTTAAGGCAAGATAGCCTGAGAGTCATTATATAACTCAAGCTAGCTAAAATATTGAAATATGTAAATAAATACAGCAGTCTTTCAGATTAGGGCTCAAGGACAGGAACTTTTCCCACAACGAATCTCTAAAAATGGCTGATTTGAATTTACAGGGGATTTGGAGAGAAGATCACAAGGGATGCTGGGACATTTCACTTTTAAATGAGGACGGTGTCTTATCCGGCGTTTCGCCTTATTAACCTTGACTGGAGCTCGACTGTCTTACAGCCTCTGAGATCCACAACACAACCCGTTTGAGAGCACTTCCTGCTGTCACTGGATCAGCGCTCACAGAGGAGCGTTCCTCATAATCGCAGGATAAATCTCGGCTATTCAAATATTCCTGAAGCTCTCACATCTTCTGTCAAATACAAAGCTAATTAAAAAAATAAGGTGAAATGCTTTCAGGGAACAAAACAAGCCGATTTCATAAAGGTTTCTAAACCTCGTAAATCCTGGTGTGTGTCCGTAACATTAATAATCTTCAAAGACATTAAAGCACGTCTGATTCAAAGATCCTGTCGATCCTTCATCTGGTTAGAGGCACTTCCTGTGACATTCAACATGATGTGTGTGTGCGTTCAGTAGTTGGTTGGAAATAAATAAAAATAGCAGCTAAACTATGGGCTAGCACTTCATTTTGAAGCTCAGATTATTTCATTATACATGTAGACCTGCATGTTTTTTAATTATTCTATTTCTACCCAAAAAAATGAATAAGATATTTATTTTGCATTATTTGTTTATTTATGGATGAAGCCCCAAACACACTGACAATTTTAATGGTCCTGAAACATAGGCTTTATTTTGCATTATTTCTTTATTTTGCACTATTCGTATATTTGTTTGCTCATTTTACATGCACTGATCATCTTAATGGCACACTGCAAAAAATGCTTTTCGCACTATTTTTGTTTCCCGTCCAAATATAAAAAAATATGTCTTGTTTTCTGGGGAAAATAAAAATGAAGTGAGTTTTTAATTAAAACAGGCAAAATGATCTCCCAATAGGGTCAGAATAATGATCTTGTTTCTGTTTGAATTAACATTATTTTTCTGACCACACTGGCAGATCATTTAGCTTTTAGCATCAACTCACTTGATTTTGATTAATTCCCCCGGAAAACAGGACATAATATCTAATGGCATTTTACTCATCTAGTAAATGCATCTTGATTTAAGATTTTTTTTGATATTTGGACTGGAAACGACACAAAAATACGTAAGAAAAGCATTTTTTGCTGTGTGCTAAAAAAAAAAAAAAAAAGCTTTCTTTTCTTAATTTTGCATTAATTTATTTTATTTTGCTTCTTTCTTTCTTTTTTTTTTTTACAATATTTTATTTTACATTATTTTATTTTATTTTATTTTGTCTCAAGCCACAATCACACTGACCATCTTAACAGTCCTAAAAATATGCTTGTTTTTCTTAATTTCTTATTATTTATTTATTTTGAATCATTTATTTATTTGTTTTGTTTGATTTATTTTGCATTATTTGTTTATTTATTTAATTTGAATCTTAAGCCCCAATCAGACCGTCTTCATGGGCCTAAAACTCAAATATGTGTGTGTATTCCTCGCTCAGAGACAGAGCGGGACGCTGGACGTACCCAGACACACTTGTGTGTTGCAGGTCTTGCTCTGGCGTCTCATTCCCGAGCAGGGTGGCGTTCGGCAGGAGCGGGTTCGACTCTGAGAGCCTCCACCACAGCTGACCGTACACGATGACCACGCCGACCAGTCCAGCCAACCACCAGAATCTACAAGAGCAATCGTACTTGGAGAAAACAGAGATTTCGAAAACAATACGAGAAAGGTCACATCCGTCCCACTGACTCACCTGTGCAGCCGTGAGCGTTACACACTCTCTGCTGTCGGCCGGAGCCCGTACACACTCTGCCACCGCTCTGAGGGGCGGGGTTATCACACTGACGGGTCCGCACCTTAACCCCGCCTCCACAGTGGGCGGAGCAATCTGTCCAGCGACCCCATTGGCTCCAGCTGCCGTCGACAGAGCATCCAGGAACTGAGTCACACTGCAGCACACCGGCTTCACATGTGCTGGAAGATCACAGACAAACACAAACTATTACAGATCTGTCAGTGCCAGTGACCTGACTTCACTAACAACACATGTTACACACGCATGTAATATGATACCAGTTATGACAGTCAGTGATGATGGTCTCTCCTGGGTCTGCTTGCTGCCAGTCTGATGATCCCGGCCATTCCCAGGAAACATTGCCAGAGTTTATTCCAGCTGTGTCTTAAGAGAGAGCGCACGTCATTTCAGCGTCTATAACCCCTAAACAGCTGAATATTTATTAGAGGGGTCATTTTAGAGTTATTTAAACCAGTGTTGCTATTGTTAACTAAAACTAAAAATACAAAAAAAAAAACTTTTGCATTAATTGATGTTAATTTAATGTGAACAGAAACAAAATAAAGTATTTGTGAAAGCAAAATTTTAGATTTTTTTGTTTTAAGTTGGAAGTAGTAAAATTATTATTAAAAACTAAATAGACATAAAAAAAAAAAAACATTGACTAAAAACATTGACAATAACTAAAACAGGAATAACAGAACTAATGGTGAAAAAAAATTACTAAAACTTGTAAAATGTAAATAATGGTAAAATGAATAAAACTAAATGGACATTAAAAAAATTTAAAATAATAAAAACAACTACAGCACACACACATGAAAACTTTATCTAAAGCTAAAAATATATATAATATTAAAATAATATTTTGTATATATATACACACATATATGTACACAAATATATATATATATATATATACATATATTTTAATGGAAATAAATTAACAGAAATAAAACAAAACGTATAAAACAACTAAAACACAACAAAATGACTAAAACTCCAAATTTAAATTATAATGGATAATATAACAAAAACCAAATAAAAATATGAATAAATAAGGATATAGTATAGTAGCGATAGTAAAATAACCCTGATGCACGTGTGGATGTGTCTTCTGTACGTGTGCACACCTGCGCTGATGTTGTGAAATGTACAGCGGCACAGCTCTCGGTCCACACACACCCCGTCCTGCATCAGTGTGTCTCCGGGACATCCACAGGTCCGACTGCACCCCGGCTCGTCCACACACTCCGTGTGTCCGTGCAGATCCGAGCAGGAGCGAGGACAGGGCTTCCCACAGGCCCACTCCTCCTGTCCACCTCCACAGTCTGTAAACATGAGCACGCTAGTGTTACTATGAGCACGCTAGTGTTACTATACACATGAGCACACTAGTGTCACTATACACATGAGCACACTAGTGTCACTATACACACGAGCACGCTAGTGTCACTATACACACGAGCACGCTAGTGTCACTATACACACGAGCACGCTAGTGTCACTATACACACGAGCACGCTAGTGTCACTATACACACGAGCACGCTAGTGTCACTATACACACGAGCACGCTAGTGTCACTATACACACGAGCACGCTAGTGTCACTATACACACGAGCACGCTAGTGTCACTATACACACGAGCACGCTAGTGTCACTATACACACGAGCACGCTAGTGTCACTATACACAAGAGCACGCTAGTGTCACTATACACATGAGCACACTAGTGTTACTATACACACGAGCACGCTAGCGTCACTATACACATGAGTACACTCACTATACACGAGCATGCTAGTGTCACTATACACATGAGCACACTAGTGTTACTATACACATGAGCACACTAGTGTCACTATACACATGAGAGCGCTAGTGTCACTATACACATGAGCACACTAGTGTTACTATACACACGAGCACGCTAGCGTCACTATACACATGAGTACACTCACTATACACGAGCACACTAGTGTTACTATACACATGAGCACACTAGTGTCACTATACACATGAGCACGCTAGTGTCACTATACACATGAGCACACTAGTGTTACTATACACACGAGCACGCTAGCGTCACTATACACATGAGTACACTCACTATACACGAGCACACTAGTGTTACTATACACATGAGCACACTAGTGTCACTATACACATGAGCACGCTAGTGTTACTATACACATGAGCACACTAGTGTTACTATACACATGAGCACACTAGTGTCACTATATACATGAGCACGCTAGTGTCACTATACACATGAGCACACTAGTGTTACTATACACACGAGCACGCTAGTGTTACTATACACGAGCACGCTAGCGTCACTATACACACGAGCACGCTAGCGTCACTATACACATGAGCACGCTAGCGTCACTATACACACGAGCACGCTAGCGTCACTATACAAATGAACACGCTAGCGTCACTATACACATGAGCACGCTAGTGTCACTATACACGAGTACACTAGTGTCACTATACACACGAGCACGCTAGTGTCACTATACACATGAGCACGCTAGCGTCACTATACACACGAGCACGCTAGCGGCACTATACACACGAGCACACTCACTATACACGAGCACACTAGTGTTACTATACACAGGAGCACGCTAGCGTCACTATACACAGGAGCACGTTATCGTCACTATACACATGAGTACGCTAGTGTCACTATACACATGAGCACGCTAGTGTCACTATACACATGAGCACGCTAGAGTCACTATACACATGAGCACGCTAGCGTCACTATACACATGAGCACACTAGTGTCACTATACACACGAGCACGCTAGCGTCACTATACACACGAGCACGCTAGTGTCACTATACACGAGCACGCTAGTGTCACTATACACATGAGCACGCTAGCGTCACTATACACACGAGCACGCTAGTGTCACTATACACATGAGCACGCTAGTGTCACTATAAACGCTAGTGTCACTATACACATGAGCACGCTAGTGTCACTATAAACGCTAGTGTCACTATACACATGAGCACGCTAGTGTCACTATACACATGAGCACGCTAGTGTCATGAGCACGCTAGTGTCACTATACACAGGAGCACGCTAGTGTCACTATACACATGAGCACGCTAGCGTCACTATACACACGAGCACGCTAGTGTCACTATACACATGAGCACGCTAGCGTCACTATACACACGAGCACGCTAGCGTCACTATACACAGGAGCACGCTAGTGTCACTATACACATGAGCACGCTAGCGTCACTATACACACGAGCACGCTAGTGTCACTATACACATGAGCACGCTAGTGTCACTATACACATGAGCACGCTAGTGTCACTATAAACGCTAGTGTCACTATACACATGAGCACGCTAGTGTCACTATACACATGAGCACGCTAGTGTCATGAGCACGCTAGTGTCACTATACACAGGAGCACGCTAGTGTCACTATACACATGAGCACGCTAGCGTCACTATACACACGAGCACGCTAGTGTCACTATACACATGAGCACGCTAGTGTCACTATAAACGCTAGTGTCACTATACACATGAGCACGCTAGTGTCACTATAAACGCTAGTGTCACTATACACATGAGCACGCTAGTGTCACTATACACATGAGCACGCTAGTGTCATGAGCACGCTAGTGTCACTATACACAGGAGCACGCTAGTGTCACTATACACATGAGCACGCTAGCGTCACTATACACAGGAGCACGCTAGTGTCACTATACACATGAGCACGCTAGCGTCACTATACACACGAGCACGCTAGTGTCACTATACACATGAGTACGCTAGCGTCACTATACACACGAGCACGCTAGTGTCACTATACACATGAGTACGCTAGCGTCACGAGCTGCATTTCCACTACAGATTTGCGCAAAACGTTTGCGATATTTTCTAAATGTCGATAAAAAATTATTGCGAA
>CM038642.1:1718470-1740970 GCA_021554675.1 Leuciscus idus | reverse complement strand
CTGACATCACAGAGAGATCAAGATGAGCTGCTCATTAGTAGTGCTTGAAGTGGGACTTTTATTTTTATTTGGAACACTGTTAATTGGAACAGTGTTTTGTGGTATTATTTATAATATTTTATATATTTTTTTGCCTTCTTTTTTTCTTCTTCATATTTTCATAATTTAGATATATATTTAGTAATTGTGTTGTGTGTGTGTGTGTGTGTGTGTGTGTGTGTGTGTGTGTGTGTGTGTGTGTGTGTGTGTGTCTTTTTAATATTAATATTTAGGTTTTAAAATATTTGTATTTTTATTTCAGTTTCAGTTTCAGCTCCGTTTACAAAAGTGTTTAATATATCAAATTTGCTTAAGGATTTCTTTCCACTGTAATAATTACATTCATAAAATGTTGAATATATTAATAATATATAGCATTATTATAAACACTATAATATGTATCTAATTATTAATTAAATATGATTAAATAAATAAAAGTATCAGTTATTGACAATTGTTTTCTTTTCAAAGTACTATAACAAATTAAGTTTTTATTATTATTATAATAATTATCAATATTATTGTTAATGATTTGCTATTTATAACAGTGTTTTTATATTATTTATATACTATTATAGATTTTATTAATATTTTGAATGAGTTTTTTTGGTCATATTTTCACATTTTTAATTTTAGATAAATATTTAGCATTTAAAAAAAAAAAAATTTAATATTACTATTTAGGTTTAAAATATTTTTATTTTTCAGGCTTATCTCCGTTTGAGTTTTTCTTTGTTTGACTTTTATTTTTGAGCCGAGACTCACCGCAGGGCTTTAGGTTGCAGGCGCTGAACTGCTGAGGCGTCCCGTGAGTCCTGACCGGGCCTCTGGTTCTGTTCCTGTATCCGCCACCACAGGGAACCGAACACTCGGACCACGGGCTCCACGGGCCCTTCACTCCTGAACACACACACACCACACATATTACATGTACAGTCAGATTACGTCAAGCATCTTGCTCAAGGACACAATGGTTTTATAGCCTTCAGTGGTTTGAAACTAATGGAATAAGTATATTAAGTATTTAAGTATAAATAAATATATATATATATATATATACAGTATCTAACTCTATAACTCTAAACAGATACTTTATGATGTCATGTGATCAGTGTACCGAAGCAGGGTTTAACACTGCACGTGTCCAGTCCGATGCGTTCGCCCTCACAGGCTCGTCCTCCAAACGCTGGCGCTGGATTGGTTCCTGAACGATAGCGCCGCCTGATGCCCACGTCACATGACCGACTGCACGCGCTCCAGGCCGTCCACTCACTCCACCCACAATGCACTGCAGGAATCAATGCATACAAACCACTGAGAACAGAATGCATAAGGACGAATAAAAGGAGGTGGAAAATACTGTTACTGTGATGAAGAACAGGATGTGATGTGTCATACTGACCAGGGCAGGGCGCCGTCCCACAATGCATCGCTCCATCAACACATGTGCTGTCAGGAGACACAAGACACTGTCAATCTATATTACTAAAAAAAGAATAATGATAAAAAAAATTTTTTTCAATTATATATATATATATAATGTTATCAACTTTACTATGTTGAAAAGATGCACAGGTGGTTGACATGTCATATCAAAGTCATATACTGTATAATGTCATATGACATAATTCATGCAAAACTGTTTCTAAATGTTTCAAATTTAGAATGATTATATGTATATTTTATCTTTAATAATAATATGGAAAAAAATATTAAAAAAAATTAATTGTCATACCAACTACTTAAGTGAATATTTAAATATTAATTATAATATTTATATATATATATATATATATATATATATATATAAATATAAATATATATATATATATATATATATATATATATATATATATATATATATATATATATATATATATATATATATATATAAATATATATATATATTTATTTATGTTTTATTTTTTTCAAGAGAAAAATCTTGTAAAAAAATATTTTCAAGACAGTGCTGTTCAAAAGTTTTGGGTCGGTGAGAATTTTATGCTTTAAAATATTAAATCTTACTGTCCACCACAGATTTCTGAATGCACCCTAAACCGTGTGTGAACAGTGAGTTACCAGTTGTTGCAGTCGTCATGAGGCACTCGGTCCCCCTGCGAGTATAGCGCCCCCTTATGGTAACATGGGCAGCGTTGGAGAGACACACACGTGTTGTTGAAGAGATAGAAACCAGGAGAACAGTAACATCCATCATGACACTCAGCGGCACACTCCACATCGGCCGTGGCGTCCATACACACACGCGGACACGCGCCGCCCTGGGACACACACTGATCCTTCGACAGGAACGTCATGCCCTCCGGACACACACCTGCAGGACACACACACCATACCTTCAGAAACGCACACTTCAGAGGTCAGCGAGAGGTTAACCCTCATCATTCCCTCGCACTTTGTAACACATCTTTCCCTTGTGGGTCAAAATGGAAAAAAAATTGTCCAGAAAGCTTATATTTCATTTTGATAATATTTTTTCTATTTTTTAATGCAATTTTTTGGGAGATTTTTTGTTATTTTATTATTTTATTTACCTTTAAATTACTAGATTTGATCAATAAATAATAAATAAAGAGTAATTTAAGCACATTCCTCACATTCTTTCAACTTAAATTAAAAATTACTCACAATTTCATGCCTAACCCTTTTAATTCAGCTCTAAATATCTTACATTGGGTGTCATTAGCCCTATTCGCACTGGATTAGTATTATCTGGGGACCTCGTGTGATTTAGAAATTACCCACCCACATCTGAATTTCGTGTGGCGCATTCGCACGGGATAAACGAAGCCTGTGATTTTACTCGAAATTACTGACATATCTCCCGGATATGATGTCAACTGGCTATTGCTTGGAAATATCTTGTCGTTATTATAGGTCTGTATGATATAACATAAACAGAAGAATGTTCCTTACCGCATGCTGCTATACATGTCTGTAAGGAACATGGAACAATGTGCCGCTGCTCACCGCTCACAGCCAACATTCACTGGCAATCCTATAGCTACGATCCGCTTATTTGGGACTATTTCGGCTACAAAAAGAGGTAGCCTACTTTAACTGCAGTGTTATAAAGTTGTGGATAGTTGTCTTTTTTAAAAAGTATTTTGTCTTTTATTTTTCGTGTTCGCATTTATGAGGAAAACGTGACCGCGACCGCTCTGAACGCAGCACTAAAAGACTGCTTTAAAACTTTCACAGATACCTAAAACAGAAAGCACAAAGCCTTTCTTTAAAACGAATTTCGTTTTGTATTAATTGTATCTTAATTTTAATCAGTGTTTTATTATCCAATTTCCTGGATTTAATAAGTAAGAAGTAAATATAGATATTCAAGACACGGAGGGCGCCAGCGCCTCAACTGAACAACGCTATCATCCATGAACCGAAACTCAGCGTATAAGGTAGCCTACTCTCCTCACACACGTAAAAAAATAATAATAAAAAAAAAATATATATATATATATATATATATATATATATTTATTATCTACAGAAATCTCTACTTTTAAACAAAACCATTCAAAACAAAATAAAATGTGCATTTCTCTCCAGCGCGTTCACTAGGATACTGCGAAGATCGTGAGTCAGTAGCCTATCGTCATCTTTGCAGCCGACACAGAAAACACTTGTTTATTAATAAACAATTAAAATGTTTCATTGCAATAGTTTACATATTCAGAATCATTACTTTTCTTAGTGACAGCTTTTAGGTGCCGTTTACATGAACGCGTCACTGCATCAGCACCAGAGAGAGAGAGAGAGAGAGAGAGAGAGATTTCATTTACTTATTTTTAGGAATTATAGCCTAATGAACAAACAAATATCTATTAGAGCGCCGCCACGTTGTATTGCGTAGAACGTTCACCAAATTCTTACAGAAATATGTTCTAAATATTGCAATGTTTTTTTTTTTCCAATATCGTGCAGCCCTAGTGTAGGCTAGCCATGACCCCGCACCCAAATACTATCAAAACACTCCAACGCAATCTCCATTCTTCGCGAAAGATGGATAAAAAAGCGGACAAAAAAAAAAAAAAAAACATTGACAAAATTATAAACGACTCGCCAAATCACAGACATGCCGATTCGCACGGGACTAATATTATCACAGGACCTCGGTGTTCGGCGAAATATGGTAGGTCATTTGCGGGGGAATTTTTACTTTACAAATTACAGACATGGCCGATTCGCACGGGATTAAGATCACAGACAATCTCCGCGATTATTACAAATTACTAGAGGTCACCAGGTAATACTTATCCTGTGCGAATAGGGCTCTAATCGACCTCTTGTGGAGAAAATAATATATCATGATATTTCATGAGTCTAGATGGCCTTATATCTCTATATGGAGCAAATGAGCTGTTCCGCTGGGTCCTAAAGTCAGTTCGGTTTCAATGTAGAAATTATGAAATTTGTTTAGTGTGTTATTGGTTCAAGTGGAACAAAAGTCCTGAGGTCTTGGACCCCTCTGAAGAACACTCAATTTAAAAAAATATATATTTTCAAAATGGCGCAAGGGAAGGATGAGGGTATCACTCACCGGAGCAGGGCTGGACGTTGCAGTCTCGGGTCTGTATGTGCGGCCCGGGACAGCGAAGGCCTTCGTACAGCGGAGCAGGAGAACTGCACACACGCTCCCGAGTCTGAACTCCAGAATCACACTCAGAAGAACAGCTCGACCAACTCGACCAGGACGACCAACCACCGGCAACTAGAGAGAGGAGAGAGAGGGAGAGAGAGAGAGAGAGAGAGAGAGAGAGAGGGAGAGACAGAGAGAGAGAGAGAGACAGAGAGAGAGGGAGGGAGAGAGAGAGACAGAGAGAGAGAGAGAGGGAGAGAGAGAGACAGAGAGAGAGAGAGAGAGGGGGAGAGAGAGAGGGAGAGAGAGAGAGAGAGAGAGAGAGAGAGAGAGGGAGAGAGAGAGAGAGAGAGACAGAGACAGAGAGAGAGAGGGAGAGAGAGAGAGAGAGAGAGAGAGAGAGGGAGAGAGAGAGAAGAAATTTTGACTTTATTTACATATTTTTTCATTTTATTTATTGTTTCTTTTTTAAAGAAACAATTATTGTACAGTAAATAGTCTGAAAATACCTCTCAGCATGTTATTATCAAGAGCTGAGTTTGTATTTGTACTTTAAAGGAAAAAAGCATAATTCTGTTCTCTGTCAGTGCGTGACGAGTGTGTACCGGGGCAGTGGAGTGTGTAATGAGTGTGTACCGGGGCAGTGGAGTGTGTGACGAGTGTGTACCGGGGCAGTGGAGTGTGTGATGAGTGTGTACCGGGGCAGTGGAGTGTGTGATGAGTGTGTACCGGGGCGGTGGAGTGTGTGATGAGTGTGTACCGGGGCAGTGGAGTGTGTAATGAGTGTGTACCGGGGCAGTGGAGTGTGTGACGAGTGTGTACCGGGGCAGTGGAGTGTGTAATGAGTGTGTACCGGGGCAGTGGAGTGTGTGATGAGTGTGTACCGGGGCAGTGGAGTGTGTGACGAGTGTGTACCGAGTGTGTACCGGGGCAGTGGAGTGTGTAATGAGTGTGTACCGGGGCAGTGGAGTGTGTGATGAGTGTGTACCAGGGCAGTGGAGTGTGTGATGAGTGTGTACCGGGGCAGTGGAGTGTGGGCAGTGGAGTGTGTGATGAGTGTGTACCGGGGCAGTGGAGTGTGGGCAGTGGAGTGTGTAATGAGTGTGTACCGGGGCAGTGGAGTGTGTGATGAGTGTGTACCGGGGCAGTGGAGTGTGTGATGAGTGTGTACCGGGGCAGTGGAGTGTGTGACGAGTGTGTACCGGGGCAGTGGAGTGTGTGACGAGTGTGTACCGGGGCAGTGGAGTGTGTGACGAGTGTGTACCGGGGCAGTGGAGTGTGTGACGAGTGTGTACCGGGGCAGTGGAGTGTGTGACGAGTGTGTACCGGGGCAGTGGAGTGTGTGACAAGTGTGTACCGGGGCAGTGGAGTGTGTGATGAGTGTGTACCGTGGCAGTGGAGTGTGTGATGAGTGTGTACCGGGGAGTGGAGTGTGTGATGATTGTGTACCGGGGCAGGGGAGTGTGTAATGAGTGTGTACCGGGGCAGTGGAGTGTGTTGCACGGCTCGTGTTCTTCCACTTCTCCACCACAGGGGGCGCTGGTGTTGGTGTGATTGCAGCTCCTGAAGCGACGTCTCAGTCCCACCGCGTCCACGTGATGAAAACACGTCTTGCTGCACTCGGACCACAGCGTCCACTCGCTCCACGCCACTCGCTCAGGGCCTGCAGGCTCACCGGAGCACGGGAAAACGTAAGGCAAAATGCGGGTAACAATCAACTGTGGCGGGAAACGCTGTCGAATCACGAGCCAATCTGGCGTGTAACTTATTATGTTTACTCACTTTACTGGGGAAGTCCGTGTGAGACAAATCTGTGCAGATTTAGCGCAAATACTCGCGAGTAATCATGATATATTAAACACAGCATATTGCACAGAATATGTGCATTTCTGGCTTACTTGAACACACACGTCACTACGCTACACATAACGGCGCGCTTGTTCATTTGCATTGAAGTAATAGCGAAGATTAAACAGCATTTGGTGAACAGAAAAGACATTGTTATTTTCCAAGATATCCTACATTTCTTTGATGTTCTTTGTACCGTATTTTTGGGGAAAAGGATGAAAGAGGAGGGAGGAATTTTGTTTGAATAAGAAATGAATGTATGAAATCCAAATGTAATTAATTATTTTTTTTTGGCTAGTAGAAGCTCTGAATGGCCAGAAACTTAAATGTTGTAGTCAAATTGGCTGGTGAGTAAAAAAGTGAATTTTAAACCTGTATAGAGGTTATGCGTGTGACGTCACTGTCGCTGGACTGAGTGGCAGAAACACTGAGTGGCAGAAACACTGAGTTTTCAGTGTGAATGACACGAAAAACACACTAAACGCATCTAAAACGAGAAAGAGCTTTGAGATCGACTACAACTACATTTGACAAGAAATCGGAGGTATATTTTTACAGACGGTTGTGATGTTAAAGGATAATTCCGGTATTTAGCACTTTGAATCTCTTTTCTGGTTAGTTTTGGATGAACTAGAGTGGTGGACACAGAGATGTTGATGATGGGTCCTGTCTCGACTCTTTGACTGGTTTAGAATCGCCTTTGACCGCTTCAGAGTGGCTGTCTGTGGGCATGCACGAACATGTCCTTAAAACAACCCTTAACGTTCGTTTTCCAAACTGTGCAACTCATCGAGTGGTTAGTGGTGTTCGTTGACGATTAAAAACAAATATATCGGTGCAATGTATGATTTCAGTCCGTGTTATTTGCTATAGTGGAACTATTTTTTCAGATACCTCACAACCGCGTATAAACTTCCGCTCGATATTTGAGTCTGAAGCGTTAGCACACTCCCGACCACTTGATGGCGACAACCACTTTGCTGTACAAGGACGCTGTACGGAACTCAGTGTTTAGTGCATAGGGCCATAGACAGTAAAATAAATGGACACAGCGACCCCATTGGATTCAACGGAGAAAAGTCAATTAGAGGCACACACTTCCTGATGGCTGAGCGTACTGCGCAGACTCACACTGAGCTTGACGACGTAGATGTGACGTGAGCAACCCGTCTGTCTTCTAGTAGCTGTGCCGAGAGAAATCTGAATCATTCCCTTCCGAATCTTGCAGAGACGGAGAGTGTGAGTAGGAGGTGTCCATGAGCTAGGAGCAGGAGAAACTTTTGCTAAGTATTCTGATTAATTACTTTGTCATTTAGCCTCCACGTCCCCCCGATTGCCCGCGAGCTTCTCCTCCTGTCCATACGGTAATCTCTCTACTGTGTGACAGAGAGTCGCGTGGTTATGACGCAATCGTTAGCCTATTTTTACAAAAACTGCTTCTACGGGGCCATAACGTAAGATACAAGGTAATGGAGCCTTTTATACATTTTCGTGTTTCTTTAGAAATAAAAAAAAGATAAATGGAGTCTTTAAACGCCTCAGATGTAAAGTTATTCGCTGTCAAAGTGACGCCAAAATGAATGGGAGTCAATGGGATGCTAACAGCAGGTGGGGGTCTGCTAATCAATGGCGGCGCCCGGGGAAGCTTCAGTTTTTTCCAAAACATTGGCCCCCTGCATAGAGCACAGTTGCTCTGCTCACGCTAGCCTTCTGAGAGACGGAGAACTGAGCAAAAAGACTACAACCAAATGTAAACAGCCCCCTTTTCCGTTCCCGGTAGCGCAGTAATATCAACGAGCAATGAGTCCTCCAACAGAAATCAATGGGATTTTACAAAATGACAAATAAAACACGGCAGAAACTGTATTTCGCTACGCTACTTGTTTTTAATCGTCAACGAACACCACTAACCACTCGATGAGTTGCACAGTTTTGGAAACGAACGTTAAGGGTTGTTTTAAGGACATGTTCGTGCATGCCCATAGACAGCCACTCTGAAGGCGATTCTAAACCAGTCAAAGAGTCGAGACAGGACCCATCGTCAACATCTCTGTGTCCACCACTCTAGTTCATCCAAAACTAACCAGAAAAGAGACTCAAAGTGCTAAATACCGGAATTATCCTTTAAATAAAGCTTGTAACATGTCAGCGGGAAACTTACAGAAACTTTCTTTTTAAAATAAACACTGACAAAAAACTACAAGTTTTAGTGCTGGACGATATGATGATATATAGGCTAAAACATTTATTTAAGTGATCACATGGATTTAGACCTATATAGTATTTATATAAAGCGTTCACAGGCACATTTGCTTTATGTATTTCCCCGGCGTGGAAATCAGGCTCATATAAACGTGAGGAAACACGATTCCTGCTTCATGTCAATATCCACAGATCACTGGATCTTTGGTAAGTTGTAAGAAACACTATATCGAGTCCAAGCTTTAGTTTAAACTGATAATCGTTTGTTTTACTCGTGTTTTCTCAGTTTCCCGTATTAAATCCAGTCAGTCATCAGCTCTTCTGCCACTCAGGCCGGCTGAGGGAGTGTGTTCCCGCGGGAGAGTGACGCCAGTGCATAACCTCTATAATACACTGAGACTGTAGAGAGATCTCACCGTCTGAGCAGGGAGTGAAACATCGACGGGCTTCGGTGGAGTCGCCGTCACACGGATCGACCCTCGACGCTCCCATCGGACTCAGAGGAGATCTGACCAAACATGGAAACATCATCATCAACATACAGTCATATTCATATCTGACCAAACATGGAAACATCATCATCAACATAGAGTCATATTCATATCTGACCAAACATGGAAACATCATAATCAACATACAGTCATATTCAGGGTTATTCTTTGGGATTCACTTTTGGGTCGTTGACTTGACACCGGTTTTGTGTGTCTGAACCTATTTAGTTATTTAAAACATTAAAATATAAATCATACAAGAATGACTAGAATTGCCTCTACTAATTTCTGAACATTTTAATAGTTTTTGGTCTTCCAAAATGTGTTGTTGGTGTAACAGTCCTGAGATAACGAGAGGGAAATATCCAGTTAGCAAACTAAAATTATTTTATTATTTTATTATTTATTTTATTTTGAAAAATCATTTACTGTAAACGTGTTTTCCAAATTATTTAAAATTTTTAAAAAGCATATCTGAAACATGATTATTTGTTAGAAAAAAATGTAAAGAGCTTGAATAGGGCAAAAAAGTGCCAAATATTCTTTCTTTCCTCTGTAATAAATAATAAATAATTAGATTTTTTTAAACGATTTTTATTAAGAAGCCTAAATGCATTATGCTTAAGTAATCAACATGACTTTATTGTGAAATTTTTACATATTTAGTTATTATTTTATTTAGCATTTATTTATTGATTATTTTTTAAAGAAAAATGGTAAATAGTCTAAGAATGCATACTTATACTAGTGTTTTTGTGTGTTATTTTTATGACTAAGTGTTTTTGTTTTGTTTTTTGTTTTTGATTGTAATAAAAAACATATTTTCTTGCTTGTTTTTGATTAAAAAAACAAATGGAAATGATTACTTGTGTTGTACATGCACATCAAATCCCACAGAATATAACTTTAATAGATGTTTGATTAATAAGTCAGTCCACCTGTAACGGTGCTGGATTCCCGTCCCACAGCTGCTGTCACATGACGTCCATGAAGACCAGGCCGACCAATCACAGCGAGCGACACAGCTGGACTCCTCACATGTGACACGCCCGTCTTTACACACACTGCATGATTGGATAAAACGACATGACATGCGTTTACAGTATTACATGCTGCCATATGTGACTCAGGACCACAACACCAGTCACAAGGGTTGTGTTATTGTTATGATAGGACAATATTTGGTCGAGATACAACTATTGCAAATCTGGAATCTGAGAGTGCAAACAAATCAAAACATTGAGAAAATCTCCTTTAAAGTTGTGCATTTATGTCGGCGATTGTGCTGCATTCACTCACACAAATAAATGTTTTATATATTTACGGTAGGAAATTTACTAAATATCTTCATGGAACATGATCTTTACTTAATATCCTAATGATTTTTGGCATAAAAGACAAATCGATAATTTTGACCCATACAATGTATTGTTGGCTATTGCCACAGATATACCCGTGAGACATGTGACTGGTGACGTGATCCAGGGTCTCATATAATCACAAGAAATGTTGAAAAGCATGTGAATCTCCTGACCATGTGCTGCAGATGCTGGTTCTGACTTCACGTCCCGGCTGGATGAACAAACCTTCCCACACACACTCACATTCACTGACGTCGACACAACGTCCATCTTGTAGGAAGAGCCCAGGAGGACAATAACACCCTAACCAACAGGAGAACCACACACACTTACTCCACATATAAACATCCTAACCAACATGAGAACAACACACACTTACTCCACATATAAACATCCTAACCAACATGAGAACAACACACACTTAATCCACACATAAACACCCTAACCAACATGAGAACAACACACACTTACTCCACATATAAACATCCTAACCAACATGAGAACCACACACACTTAATCCACACATAAACACCCTAACCAACATGAGAACAACACACACTTACTCCACATATAAACACCCTAACCAACATGAGAACCACACACACTTACTCCACACATAAACACCCTAACCAACAGGAGAACCACACACACTTACTCCACATATAAACACCCTAACCAACAGGAGAACCACACACACTTAATCCACACATAAACACCCTAACCAACAGGAGAACAACACACACTTACTCCACATATAAACATCCTAACCAACATGAGAACCACACACACTTACTCCACATATAAACATCCTAACCGACATGAGAACCACACACACTTAATCCACACATAAACACCCTAACCAACAGGAGAACAACACACACTTACTCCACATATAAACATCCTAACCAACATGAGAACCACACACACTTACTCCACATATAAACATCCTAACCAACATGAGAACAACACACACTTACTCCACATATAAACACCCTAACCAACATGAGAACAACACACACTTACTCCACATATAAACATCCTAACCAACATGAAAACAACACACACTTACTCCACATATAAACACCCTAACCAACATGAAAACAACACACACTTACTCCACATATAAACACCCTAACCAACATGAGAACAACACACACTTACTCCACATATAAACACCCTAACCAACATGAAAACAACACACACTTACTCCACATATAAACATCCTAACCAACATGAAAACAACACACACTTACTCCACATATAAACACCCTAACCAACATGAGAACAACACACACTTACTCCACATATAAACACCCTAACCAACATGAGAACAACACACACTTACTCCACATATAAACATCCTAACCAACATGAGAACCACACACACTTACTCCACATATAAACATCCTAACCAACATGAGAACCACACACACTTACTCCACATATAAACACCCTAACCAACATGAGAACCACACACACTTACTCCACATATAAACATCCTAACCAACATGAGAACCACACACACTTACTCCACATATAAACACCCTAACCAACATGAGAACCACACACACTTACTCCACATATAAACATCCTAACCAACATGAGAACCACACACACTTACTCCACATATAAACACCCTAACCAACATGAGAACAACACACACTTACTCCACATATAAACATCCTAACCAACATGAGAACAACACACACTTACTCCACATATAAACATCCTAACCAACATGAGAACCACACACACTTACTCCACATATAAACACCCTAACCAACACGAGAACCACACACACTTACTCCACATATAAACACCCTAACCAACATGAGAACAACACACACTTACTCCACACATAAACATCCTAACCAACATGAGAACAACACACACTTACTCCACATATAAACATCCTAACCAACATGAGAACAACACACACTTACTCCACATATAAACATCCTAACCAACATGAGAACAACACACACTTACTCCACATATAAACATCCTAACCATCAATGAGAACAACACACACTTAATCCACATATAAACATCCTAACCAAACCGAGAACCACACACACTTACTCCACATATAAACACCCTAACCAACATGAGAACAACACACACTTACTCCACATATAAACATCCTAACCAACATGAGAACAACACACACTTACTCCACACATAAACATCCTAACCAACATGAGAACCACACACACTTACTCCACATATAAACATCCTAACCAACATGAGAACCACACACACTTACTCCACATATAAACACCCTAACCAACATGAGAACAACACACACTTACTCCACACATAAACATCCTAACCAACATGAGAACAACACACACTTACTCCACATATAAACATCCTAACCAACATGAGAACCACACACACTTACTCCACATATAAACACCCTAACCAACATGAGAACAACACACACTTACTCCACATATAAACATCCTAACCAACATGAGAACCACACACACTTACTCCACATATAAACATCCTAACCAACATGAGAACAACACACACTTACTCCACATATAAACATCCTAACCATCAATGAGAACAACACACACTTAATCCACATATAAACATCCTAACCAACATGAGAACAACACACACTTACTCCACATATAAACATCCTAACCATCAATGAGAACAACACACACTTAATCCACATATAAACATCCTAACCAACATGAGAACCACACACACTTACTCCACATATAAACATCCTAACCATCAATGAGAACAACACACACTTAATCCACATATAAACATCCTAACCAAACCGAGAACCACACACACTTACTCCACATATAAACACCCTAACCAACATGAGAACAACACACACTTACTCCACATATAAACATCCAAACCAACATGAGAACAACACACACTTACTCCACATATAAACATCCTAATCAACATGAGAACAACACACACTTACTCCACACATAAACATCCTAACCAACATGAGAACCACACACACACTTACTCCACATATAAACATCCTAACCAACATGAGAACCACACACACTTACTCCACATATAAACACCCTAACCAACATGAGAACCACACACACTTACTCCACATATAAACACCCTAACCAACATGAGAACCACACACACTTACTCCACATATAAACATCCTAACCAACATGAGAACCACACACACTTACTCCACATATAAACATCCTAACCAACATGAGAACAACACACACTTACTCCACACATAAACACCCTTACCAACATGAGAACAACACACACTTACTCCACATATAAACACCCTAACCAACACGAGAACCACACACACTTACTCCACATATAAACACCCTAACCAACATGAGAACAACACACACTTACTCCACACATAAACATCCTAACCAACATGAGAACAACACACACTTACTCCACATATAAACATCCTAACCAACATGAGAACCACACACACTTACTCCACATATAAACACCCTAACCAACATGAGAACAACACACACTTACTCCACATATAAACACCCTAACCAACATGAGAACAACACACACTTAATCCACATATAAACATCCTAACCAACATGAGAACAATACACACTTAATCCACATATAAACATCCTAACCAACATGAGAACCACACACACTTAATCCACATATAAACATCCTAACCAACACGAGAACCACACACACTTACTCCACATATAAACATCCTAACCAACATGAGAACAACACACACTTACTCCACACATAAATATCCTAACCAACATGAGAACCACACATACTTAATCCACATATAAACATCCTAACCAACACGAGAACCACACACACTTACTTCACATATAAACATCCTAACCAACATGAGAACAACACACACTTACTCCACATATAAACATCCTAACCAACATGAGAACAACACACACTTACTCCACATATAAACATCCTAACCAACATGAGAACAACACACACTTACTCCACACATAAACATCCTAACCAACATGAGAACAACACACACTTACTCCACATATAAACATCCTAACCAACATGAGAACAACACACACTTAATCCACATATAAACATCCTAACCAACATGAGAACAACACACACTTACTCCACACATAAATATCCTAACCAACATGAGAACCACACATACTTAATCCACATATAAACATCCTAACCAACACGAGAACCACACACACTTACTCCACATATAAACATCCTAACCAACATGAGAACAACACACACTTACTCCACATATAAACATCCTAACCAACATGAGAACAACACACACTTAATCCACATATAAACATCCTAACCAACATGAGAACAACACACACTTACTCCACACATAAATATCCTAACCAACATGAGAACCACACACACTTAATCCACATATAAACATCCTAACCAACACGAGAACCACACACACTTACTCCACATATAAACATCCTAACCAACATGAGAACAACACACACTTACTCCACACATAAATATCCTAACCAACATGAGAACCACACATACTTAATCCACATATAAACATCCTAACCAACACGAGAACCACACACACTTACTTCACATATAAACATCCTAACCAACATGAGAACAACACACACTTACTCCACATATAAACATCCTAACCAACATGAGAACAACACACACTTACTCCACATATAAACATCCTAACCAACATGAGAACCACACATACTTAATCCACATATAAACATCCTAACCAACACGAGAACCACACACACTTACTTCACATATAAACATCCTAACCAACATGAGAACAACACACACTTACTCCACATATAAACATCCTAACCAACATGAGAACAACACACACTTAATCCACATATAAACATCCTAACCAACATGAGAACAACACACACTTACTCCACATATAAACATCCTAACCAACACGAGAACCACACACACTTACTCCACATATAAACATCCTAACCAACATGAGAACAACACACACTTACTCCACACATAAATATCCTAACCAACATGAGAACCACACATACTTAATCCACATATAAACATCCTAACCAACACGAGAACCACACACACTTACTTCACATATAAACATCCTAACCAACATGAGAACAACACACACTTACTCCACATATAAACATCCTAACCAACATGAGAACAACACACACTTACTCCACATATAAACATCCTAACCAACATGAGAACCACACATACTTAATCCACATATAAACATCCTAACCAACACGAGAACCACACACACTTACTTCACATATAAACATCCTAACCAACATGAGAACAACACACACTTACTCCACATATAAACATCCTAACCAACATGAGAACAACACACACTTAATCCACATATAAACATCCTAACCAACATGAGAACAACACACACTTACTCCACATATAAACATCCTAACCAACACGAGAACCACACACACTTACTCCACATATAAACATCCTAACCAACATGAGAACAACACACACTTAATCCACATATAAACATCCTAACCAACATGAGAACACACACTTAATCCACATATAAACATCCTAACCAACATGAGAACCACACACACTTAATCCACATATAAACATCCTAACCAACATGAGAACAACACACACTTACTCCACATATAAACATCCTAACCAACATGAGAACAACACACACTTACTCCACATATAAACATCCTAACCAACATGAGAACAACACACACTTACTCCACATATAAACATCCTAACCAACATGAGAACCACACACACTTACTCCACATATAAACATCCTAACCAACATGAGAACAACACACACTTACTCCACACATAAACATCCTAACCAACAAGAGAACAACACACACTTACTCCACATATAAACATCCTAACCAACACGAGAACCACACACACTTACTCCACATATAAACATCCTAACCAACATGAGAACAACACACACTTACTCCACACATAAACATCCTAACCAACAAGAGAACAACACACACTTACTCCACATATAAACATCCTAACCAACATGAGAACCACACACACTTACTCCACACATAAACATCCTAACCAACATGAGAACAACACACACTTACTCCACATATAAACATCCTAACCAACATGAGAACCACACACACTTACTCCACACATAAACATCCTAACCAACATGAGAACAACACACACTTACTCCACACATAAACACCCTAACCAACATGAGAACAACACACACTTACTCCACATATAAACATCCTAACCAACATGAGAACCACACACACTTACTCCACACATAAACACCCTAACCAACATGAGAACCACACACACTTACTCCACATATAAACATCCTAACCAACATGAGAACCACACACACTTACTCCACACATAAACACCCTAACCAACATGAGAACCACACACACTTACTCCACATATAAACATCCTAACCAACATGAGAACCACACACACTTACTCCACACATAAACACCCTAACCAACATGAGAACAACACACACTTACTCCACATATAAACATCCTAACCAACATGAGAACAACACACACTTACTCCACACATAAACACCCTAACCAACATGAGAACAACACACACTTACTCCACACATAAACATCCTAACCAACATGAGAACAACACACACTTACTCCACATATAAACACCCTAACCAACATGAAAACAACACACACTTACTCCACATATAAACATCCTAAACAACATGAGAACAACACACACTTACTCCACACATAAACACCCTAACCAACACGAGAACCACACACACTTACTCCACATATAAACATCCTAACCAACATGAGAACAACACACACTTACTCCACATATAAACATCCTAACCAACATGAGAACAACACACACTTACTCCACACATAAACATCCTAACCAACATGAGAACAACACACACTTACTCCACATATAAACACCCTAACCAACATGAAAACAACACACACTTACTCCACATATAAACATCCTAAACAACATGAGAACAACACACACTTACTCCACACATAAACATCCTAACCAACATGAGAACAACACACACTTACTCCACATATAAACATCCTAACCAACATGAGAACAACACACACTTACTCCACATATAAACATCCTAACCAACATGAGAACAACACACACTTACTCCACATATAAACACCCTAACCAACATGAGAACAACACACACTTACTCCACATATAAACATCCTAACCAACATGAGAACAACACACACTTACTCCACATATAAACATCCTAACCAACATGAGAACAACACACACTTACTCCACATATAAACACCCTAACCAACATGAGAACAACACACACTTACTCCACATATAAACACCCTAACCAACATGAGAACAACACACACTTACTCCACATATAAACATCTTAAACAACATGAGAACAACACACACTTAATCCACATATAAACATCCTAACCAACATGAGAACCACACACACTTACTCCACATATAAACACCCTAACCAACATGAGAACAACACACACTTACTCCACATATAAACACCCTAACCAACATGAGAACAACACACACTTAATCCACATATAAACATCCTAACCAACATGAGAACAATACACACTTAATCCACATATAAACATCCTAACCAACATGAGAACCACACACACTTAATCCACATATAAACATCCTAACCAACACGAGAACCACACACACTTACTCCACATATAAACACCCTAACCAACATGAGAACAACACACACTTACTCCACATATAAACATCCTAACCAACATGAGAACAACACACACTTACTCCACATATAAACATCCTAACCAACACGAGAACCACACACACTTACTCCACATATAAACACCCTAACCAACATGAGAACAACACACACTTACTCCACATATAAACACCCTAAACAACATGAGAACAACACACACTTACTCCACATATAAACATCCTAAACAACATGAGAACAACACACACTTACTCCACACATAAACACCCTAACCAACATGAGAACCACACACACTTAATCCACATATAAACATCCTAACCAACACGAGAACCACACACACTTACTCCACATATAAACACCCTAACCAACATGAGAACAACACACACTTACTCCACATATAAACACCCTAAACAACATGAGAACAACACACACTTACTCCACATATAAACATCCTAAACAACATGAGAACAACACACACTTACTCCACACATAAACACCCTAACCAACATGAGAACAACACACACTTACTCCACATATAAACATCCTAACCAACATGAGAACAACACACACTTACTCCACATATAAACACCCTAACCAACATGAGAACAACACACACTTACTCCACATATAAACATCCTAACCAACATGAGAACAACACACACTTACTCCACATATAAACATCCTAAACAACATGAGAACAACACACACTTACTCCACATATAAACATCCTAAACAACATGAGAACCACACACACTTACTCCACATATAAACATCCTAACCAACATGAGAACAACACACACTTACTCCACATATAAATCATAGTATCATTTCTCTTTTGGTCTTACTATGTTTAATCATTATTATTAAAACACTACATTAAAATAATTGGTAACACTTACACTTTATTTTAAGGTGTCATTGTTACAGTGTAATTATATATTTAAGTACTGAGTAATAATAATTAACATCATGTACTTACTATAGGGTTAGGGTAGGATTAGGGTTTGGTTTAGGGTTAGTTGCATGTAATTATGCATAATTTACTGTTATTACTATGGTAAGTACTTGTAACATATGTAACAAGGACACTCCTTGTTACATGTTACATATATGTACTGTAGTAATAACTATAAATTGTGAATAATTACATGCAACTAACTATAAACCAACCCATTCAAGTGAGTACATGTAGTTAATAATTATTACATAGCACATAAATGTATAATTACACTGTAACACTGACACCTTAAAATAAAGTGTAACCCATAAGCATAATGTGTGTGTGTGTATATATTTTATATATGTACTTTATTATATATATATATATATATATATATATATATATATATATAATAGTAATTGTAATAAATAAATAAAAAATTAACATTTAATAAATTATATTAATATTAATTATCATAATAATTCATTATTTATTTTATTTCACATTAAATTAAATCAATATATAAAACATTAGAGATACAATACACAAGCGAGGACATGATGTCCGAGTGCACTGGGTAATGGTGATGATTGATTTCAGTCTTGGAATGATGGGATGTACCTGTAGTGCAGTTTAATGTGCAGTTCCTCTCGGAGTGGAGGTCGGAGCAGGTCACATGACACGCGCCCATGTTTCCAGACACACAGTCCGACTCTTTAACCAGAACCATTCCTCCTGTGCAACCTGAGGCTCAACAGAAGAGATCAACAGATCAACGTCATCTAATCACAGGATAAGGACATGTAGCATAATGCTCAAATATAACTATATATGAGACCCTGGATCACGTCACATACACTGTATGATTATCGATTTTTCTTTTATGCCAAAAATCATTGGGATATTAAGTAAAGATCATGTTCCATGAAGATATTTAGTAAATTTCCTACCGTAAATATATAAAACATGTATTTGTGTGAGTGAATGCAGCACAATCGCCAACATAATGCACAACTTTAAAGGAGATTTTCTCAATGTTTCGATTTGTTTGCATCTCAGATTCCAGATGTTCAATAGTTGTATCTCAGCCAAATATTGTCCTATCCTAACAAACCACACATCAATGGACAGCTTATTTATTCAGCTTTCATGTTGGCTCTTGTGACTGGTTTTGTGGTCCAGGGACACATATAATCATGCATGTCGATGTGAAGTCTGACCGCTCTGTGTGTCCGTGGTTGTCCCACAGGAGTGTGTGTTACACGCGTGTGTTTGTCTGCTCATCCCGTCACAGTCTCTCCCGCTGTTCTTGGGCGGAGGGTTTGAGCAGGTCCTGTTCCTCACCATCAGTCCTCCACCACACGCCACGCCACAGTCTGACCACTGCGTCCAGTCTGACCACTGACCGTCCACTGGGACACAGAGAACACCAGTGCGTTACAGTCAGCACTGCGCTCGTTACACAGGGTTCGCACAAGCTGCTTAAAGTGCTTGAATTCAACTTTTGAAATGTAAGTCCTGGAAAACCCATGAAAACAGCCATATTATGAAAAAGTACTTGAAAAATGCTTGAATTATTGAAAGACAATATACAGTATGTGAAAATAGTACTTTCCTGCAGCTCAAACAGTAGAGTGTTGGCGCTTGCAACGCCAAGGTCATGGGTTTGATTCCCAGGGAAAGCAACAACTGATAAGAATGTAAATGTGTGCCTTGAAATGCAATGTAAGTCGCTTTAGATAAAAGAGTCTGCCAAATGCATAAATGTAAATGTGATTAATTTTATCGGTGAAACAATCTTTTCACACAGAATTAACACTGCAGCTCGTCTGATATAGAGTCATTTCTCATGGCTATGAGTGTGATACTGCCCATAAATATCCAAGTATATGATACAGCTTTCATTCTTCAGGTCAAAGGGGGGATATATATTCAGTTTCATATTTTTTTTCATAGTATTCTCTCAATGGTGAAAGTTCCCGCAGTCATTGCATCTGCTGTACTTTATTTCTACCATTTTGTTTTATTCGTTTATTTTCATTTATTTACCTTTTTTTTATATGCGCATGTGCGACCAAAATAAAAACTGTGCTGGGTAAATCAGATCAGTCCGCTCGTCTGTGTGCCGACATGCTGACAGCTGTTAATGCACAAACAGCGTTTCAGATCCACACTGTAATACGGTGTAAGATTTCCATTTCAACTGAATGCTTAAATCTGCCGGTTTCAGTGACATTCACTGACGCTTCACTCCAGTGCTAGACCGGCACTAAAGTACTTCCTGGCACCTCGCCAAAATAAAAGCTTGCTGATTTTAGGTTTGAAAATGTTGAAAATTCATAAAAATAAATAAAAAAAAGTAAATATTAGCATTGCATTTTTAAAGTGTACTTTAAAATAATAGTATTTTTTTTAAATCTTTTATTATTTTTTATTTTTTAAATGAATTAAATAAAATGCAGTAATACTATTATTAATTATTTTATTTTTTATAGTTATATTTAATAGGTCACACTATGTGCAGTGTGAGCACCAAACCGAACTCCAGGTGCTCTCATGAGAACCAGACGGAAAAACGTATGTGCATCCCTGATAATAAAGATATTGTTTAATAAGTGAGATCTCTGACTGTAGTCCTTGAAAACCAAAAAAGTAGTGCTTAAAGTCCTTAAAAGTCCTGGAATTTGATTTTACAGTATCTGTACGAACCAGTATTCAGATTTTGAATGCTTTATTGGTGGTGTGTTTGTACCTGGACAGGCCTCGGATCAGTATGTTATATATTATATGTTATATATATGCATTATTGGTGGTGTGTTTGTACCTGGACAGGCCTGTATGAAACAGGGCCGGCTGTCGAACTGAGCTCCGCCACAGGATCCACCGGGTCGAGCGTCTCTCATGATGTTCCTCTGCCGGAAGAGTGAACCCAGTCCACACGATACACTACACCGACTCCAGGACGTCCAGGGAGACAGAACACAGTCGACTGGAGGACACACACACACACACACACATCTCAATCCCACAATCCACCTGACCTAAATCTGACCTGAGATGTGTGTGTGGACTCACAGCAGTCGTTCTCATCCGAGCCGTCGGCACAGTCCCGGTGGAGGTCACATCTCTGATCTGAGCTCACACACTCGCCGCTCCAGCAGCTGAACTGTTTGGAGGAGCAGTGATCGGGCAGCAGGGGGCGCTGTGTGACCGGGCCTGAGGAGAGAGAGAGAGATCCAGACTCACTTCATCACAGGGTCAGTGAATCAATGTGTGTCAGCGCGTTCAAATCAGAG
>CM038642.1:1688470-1713470 GCA_021554675.1 Leuciscus idus | reverse complement strand
TTAAAAAATATAATACATTAATATAAATCTAAACAAATTAGGTACACACACATATATATATATATATATATTTTTTTTATATATATATATATATATATATATATATATATATATATATATTATATATAGCCTAAGGCACACCTGTGCAATAATCATGCTGTCTAATCAGCATCTTGATATGCCACACCTGTGAGGTGGATGGATTATCTCGGCAAAGGAGAAGTGCTCACTAACACAGATTTAGACAGATTTGTGAACAATATTTGAGAGAAATAGGCCTTTTGTGTACATAGAAAAAGTCTTAGATCTTTGAGTTCAGCTCATGAAAAATGGGGGAAAAAACAAAAGTGTTGCGTTTATAATTTTGTTCAGTGTATTTATGCGTTATATTTTTATGTTTTTTAATGATTGGACATGTCATTGTCCGATTTGTCTTCAGATGTGATTGTAGTTGAGAAGTTAAGAAAGTCTCACAGTGGTGGTCAGGACTCTGGCTGTGGTCTTGCTGGGTGTCCTGAGCGGGGCGGCAGTGGGGGTGACGTGGGTCGTATTAGTGTGTGTACAGTCTCTCTCATCCGCCCCATCAGGACAGTGAGGAACTCCATCACAGCGCCGCTCCGCCTCAACACACCCCCCTGGAGGAGGGCAGGAGAACTGACCCGACGCGCAGCCCGTTCCTGGAGACGAAATAAACACTTCAGTCCAAAGTGTGAGGCCAGAAAAAACGCACGGAGAAAATAAAGCATAGGATAAATAAAATTTAGGATTATAAGAGTTTTACATTCTGATATTATTTACATTTTCTCTTCAAATTCCATTTATAATAATAATGCATCTAGATATTTTACTTTTGAGTTGTTTGCAATTCTCATTATCCTTTATGGTGATTTTCTTTAAAATATCATTACTGTCATGCAGTCACTTGTTAATTATTTAAATTAGAATAATTGAATGGCTGTGCAACAAATGATATGATGATGATGTACAGATAATATACAATTAAAAATATATATCATAGGTTTTTCACATAATAAATCTATTTACATTTTTCCATATTTCACTTGTTTTTGCAATATGCTTATGACAACTGATGCAAAATATTTTTTGTTTCTTTCTTTTGGTTTTATATCATAACATTAAATGCAAGCTCCATAAACTAAATAAAGGAAAGAAATGTTTGTTCTGAATATATTCTCACCTGTATTTGTAATTATACTATTATAGTATTTATTAATATTTTGAATTCGTTTTCATTTTCATTTTAGTTAAAGTTTTAGTAATTTTCTTTTGTTTTTATATTTTATTTCATTTCAGTTTATTAAAATTAACATAGGTTTGGGAAGATGACAAACTCTAGATTCCATAATGGGGAATGACATGATGATGGCAGACGTTTCACGTTTAGGCCTTTTCACTGGCTTTTCTGACACCTATAATGTAATGCAGGGCTCCAGACTGCGACCAACATCAAACGGCAAACGAAACTAAAGCTGAATGAAACTGCGCTTCGCGTTTGAGCTGAAAAGTGTGGACCGTTTCTAAGCTCGTTTCTACACAGCACTGGGAGATCCAGGGACAAATTCACCGCGGTATTTATAACATTGCTGCAATCTAGTGAGAAGTAGAGCACAATTCTCTATTAGAACCCAAATAGATCAAACAGCACTGATGTGGAAACCAGGAGACACTGTGCCATGAATGAACAGGTTATAGAAGGCTTTTCAACCCACAAATCAACAACAGTCAACATGCATTTAATGTAGTAATGCTAACTGTAACCATGGTATTGTGGCAAAAATAGTCAAATGTTTTTACATTATTCATCTCATGGTTCATACAACATTTAAAGAGAGAAATTCCAGCACTTTTCAGGGGCTTAACACTTTTTCCAGCACTTAAAAGCTCTAAATATTATCAGTTTGAATGTTATTTTTAATGTGATAACCAAAAACAGGATTTGTATCAGGATCTATAACAGATTGTCCCAATTTGTAAAACTAAAAGTTTCAAGATGTAGGAAAACTAAGATGAGGCCAACAAAACACTTTTCTAAAAAAAAAAAACAACAACATGAATTACCACTATAACCAGTAGATGGCGGCACAGGAGCACTAATAGACTTATTAGCCATTTTGACTTTTTTTACATGTTTTGCTTTTAAATTTATATTTAGATATTATGAAATCCTTATTATAAAATATCAAATCATCTATTTTTTTCAAAGTTTGTCACTTTTTGTATTGAAGTATGAAATAGGAAAAGTCAAGAAGTCTCATGAAAAACAAAAACTTCTTCAAATTATGACTGAATTACACAGAACACAAGTGAAGAGCAATCTTTTTATAATCACTGAAGCTCTTGGTCAGTTCAGAATGATACTATAGAAGAACATTTAATAACCATAAAATATAAAAATTTGTCCCTATGAAAATTAGGTTGTTAAAGGTTCATTTTATCTGCGTCTCAAGCTCAGTGCTTTACTGTCAAATGTGCATTTCCAAGAAATAATTCTGTAATATTATTAGTAACTGCTCTAATTAAAGCAAAACAATTTTATGATTAAATTGAATTTATGATTAACAATTACAGCTCTCAAGTGTTAGTCTGGAGTTAGTATGGATATGGAAATCAGTGTGTACCGTCAGCGCATCCCATGAGCTCGACTCTCAGATAGATCCCGTTCTGAAAGTCATGCGGAAGAATCCTCACGAACCGAGCCGACACCATCCGGTCCAGACGGGCCAGAGCTACGCCGCGGTCATCACTGTTACCCTGAAACACCTGGAAGAAACTAAATATTATAATCTTAACTGATCTAATATTACACAAATTTCCAACTTTAAAGTGGATGTCTAATGTTATTCCATGCATTCTGACATATTTACACTGTTAAAGAGTTAGATTCTCATGCTAAACATGCCCAAGAGTATTTCTGTGCCAAATACACTCCTTCAGGATTTGTTTCGGAAAGTTTTTTTCGAGTATGGCCCTGTGTGACATCATAAAGGGTGGAATTCCTTGTATGGGCACTTTTCCCAGAAAAGCGTGCACACACAAAACCAACTATGGTCGCAAGTTCCGTCGTTACCAATAGAGTTCAATCGAAATTGCAATCATAGTTGGCCAACGATGCTTTTGTGAAACGCACCCCAGAGCGAGAGCAAGAGCAACGCCCATCAGCGTGCTTCACTCGGGTTACAGAAGCTGTCGGTACCGCTGTCGTTTTGTTTTTAGACCACAAAATCAACAATTTCCCCAAAGAAGTGTGTTTTTGGTTGTGAGAGATAACCTTGTTCAGCTTAAGAACCCATCGTTAGGGGAACAGAGGATGCAGTTTGTGTGTTTGTATGCAAGTGTGTTTGTTTGTTCTCTGCATTTCTGTGACAAATGATTTACGAACAAGGCCCAGTTCAACACTGGATTTACGGATCGTTTGAAACTGAAAGATGAAGCGGTCCCAGCGATAAAAGATCCCGGTCATGGGTCGGAATCGCAGGCGGTGAGTAAAGTCAAATGTCTGTGTTTTGTTGGCAATCGGCGCGTAAGTGCATATAATGTAAACAACACGAAAGTATAGTGAGTATCCCTGGAATACCCAGGGATAGTGTGTGGCTCTTTAGCTGTTTTCGGAAAGAATCGGTACAGCGTGTCTCTCTTTTAGAAATCTGATAAAACTAAAGACGTTTCGGAGATATGAAGGATGCAATCCTACTCTATAGCTACTCAAGATTGACATGAGATTGAACTGTGTGTGTTACTGTATGTTCTCTTTAAGGTTTGACAGGTTTATGTGTGCGTCACCTTTGCTTTGGGTCTGGCGTCTGTGATCATCTCTTTATACGTGGACCACTGACGGCCGTCGCTGCTGAACTGCAGATAAAAGCTGGACACAAACGTGTCGAACACGCCGCCACCCTGAGTCAACAAGCCTGCACAAACAAACAATCAACAACGTCACATTACAACTTTACTTTATTATTCTTCCATATAGATACAGTACCAGCCATATTTCATTACAGTGTCAAAGCATCCACTGCCTAGTAACAGCAACACCCTACAGGACGAGTATCTGAACTATATTTATTTACAAATATGACCAGTGTTTGGGAAAGCTACTTTGAAAAGTTATTCATTACAATATTGCGTTACTTAGTTACTTTTTTAGAAAAGTAATGTGTTACGTTACTTTTGCGTTACTTTACTGTTTTAATGACAAAAAAGTTATATTTTTGGGCAAATCTAAAGACCCTTTCACACCAAAAGTGAAATAATAATCCTCAGGCTGAAGGAAATGCAGATTCACACGTGTACAGTAGAGGTAGAGTACAGTAGAGTACAGTAGTGTACAGTAGTATACCGTAGAGTACAGTAGTGTACAGTAGAGGTAGAGTACAGTAGAGGTAGAGTACAGTAGTGTACAGTAGAGGTAGAGTACAGTAGAGGTAGAGTACAGTAGTGTACAGTAGAGGTAGAGTACAGTAGTGTACAGTAGAGGTAGAGTACAGTAGAGTACAGTAGTGTACAGTAGTATACCGTAGAGTACAGTAGTGTACAGTAGAGGTAGAGTACAGTAGAGGTGGAGTACAGTAGTGTACAGTAGAGGTAGAGTACAGTAGAGTACAGTGGTGTACAGTAGAGGTGGAGTACAGTGGAGTACAGTAGTGCAGTGGTTCTCAACTCCAGTCCTCGGGACCCGCTGCTCTGCACATTTTGTATGTCTCCCTTATTTAACACACCTGAACCAGATCATCAGCTCGTCAGGAGAGACTCCATGAACTGATTTGAGTGTGTCAGATAAGAGAGACATACAAAATGTGCAGAGCAGCGGGTCCCGAGAACTGGAGTTGAGAACCACTGCAGTAGTGTACAGTAGTATACCGTAGAGTACAGTAGTGTACAGTAGAGGTAGAGTACAGTAGAGTACAGTAGTGTACATTAGTATACCGTAGAGTACAGTAGTGTACAGTAGAGGTAGAGTACAGTAGTGTACAGTAGAGGTGGAGTACAGTAGTGTACAGTGGAGTACAGTAGTGTGCAGTAGAGGTAGAGTACAGTAGAGGCAGAGTACAGTAGTGTACAGTGGAGTACAGTAGTATACAGCAGAGGTAGAGTACAGTAGAGGCAGAGTACAGTAGTGTACAGTGGAGTACAGTAGTATACTGTAGAGGTAGAGTACAGTAGAGGTAGAGTACAGTAGAGGTAGAGTACAGTAGTGTACAGTGGAGTACAGTAGTATACAGTAGAGGTAGAGTACAGTGGAGTACAGTAGTATACAGTAGAGGTAGAGTACAGTAGTGCACAGTGGAGTACAGTAGTATACAGCAGAGGTAGAGTACAGTAGAGGCAGAGTACAGTAGTGTACAGTGGAGTACAGTAGTATACTGTAGAGGTAGAGTACAGTAGAGGTAGAGTACAGTAGAGGTAGAGTACAGTAGTGTACAGTGGAGTACAGCAGTATACAGTAGAGGTAGAGTACAGTAGAGGTAGAGTACAGTAGTGTACAGTGGAGTACAGTAGTATACAGTAGAGGTAGAGTACAGTAGAGGCAGAGTACAGTAGTGTACAGTGGAGTACAGTAGTGTACAGTAGAGGCAGAGTACAGTAGTGTACAGTGGAGTACAGTAGTGTACAGTAGAGGCAGAGTACAGTAGTGTACAGTAGAGTACAGTAGAGGCTCAAGCAAACCTTCAGTATTCTGGATAAGTTTAACACTTACCAATAAAAACAAAAAAAATCGATATAAATTTTTGCTTATGGTTTAACTGAATCATCGAAGGTCAGAAGCAAGTACGTTGGTCAATAAAGTGAGATTAAATGCATAAAAATGTATGTTTTATTTACTGGAGATTTGCATAGTATTCTGATTTTGCATTTCACTGATTTTATTCATTTTGAGGAATATTGAATATTTGTTTGTGCAAGTGAGATGAGTAAATGCTCACATTTTCTAGAGCTACAATAACCATCATGTTTACACACACACACTCTCTCACAACAACACACACGCACACACACACACACGCACGCACGCACGCACGCACGCACGCACACACACACACACGCCTCTGCACTTTGATTTGTCACAACATGAGGACAGGAGAGCTGTCAGTCAATAAATTAGAAAACAAAGTAACTTGCGTTACTTATTTGAAAAAGTAACTCAGATATTTTGTTGTAAGTTTTAAAAGTATTGAGTTACATTATCAGATTACTTTTTCAAGTAACTAGTAAAGTAACTCAAGTTACTGGTAATGAATAACCCCCAGGGGCGCCTACTTTTATGCCTACTTTATGCCTTTTTAGGGGGAAAGTTAGGACGATTCTAAGGGCCCACGCACTTTTAGGGCCCCCAGAAATCGACTTTTATTAATGGAATGGGTGTGGTACCTCATGTTCTTTCACAGGGCCCAAAATTGCTAGTGGCACCCCTGATTACCCCAACACTGAAAAGGCATAATTGTAATTGATTTCAGCTTCAGAAACAGCTGTTGAGGGTCACCTGTGATGTTGTGGCGCCTGAGCAGGTCGATCTGGAGGAACGGGCCGGTGGAGTGTCCGGTCTCCTCAGGGGTCCCAGCCGACAGCTCTCGGTACTCCTTCGGCTCCGGGCTCCAGCCCTGCAGGTCCTCGTGAGGGTCTCGGGCATGCAAGCGTCCCGCTGACGGAGGGTGGTTGGGCTGATGGGACGAGGCGCTGAAGCTGGAGCCGGGGAGCGAGTGAACGCCCAGAGCAGACCAGCACTCATCTGGTAAACAACAGGAATATCAGAAAACTGAGCTAGAAATGATTCTAATTCATCGAAGTCTATGCAAATAAATAAATAAATACTGAAAAAACTGAGGAATGTTTAGGCACTGTCCCAAATGGGACACTTTCATGTGCACTTGCAGCCTTGTGGACTTATACAAGAGCGTAGGATGTCCCATTTCTCATTTTAGGTTTCAGACGGGTGTTCGTGGCCGATATGCACACATATTGCATTATGTCACAAAGGTGTGGACTGAAAACAGGGCTGAAACTGACCTCCAGGGGGCAGAGGGTAAGTTGGGACAGTTGGAGGGCCCTCTGGTGGTGTGGAGGGTCCAACCGTTATTGGCAGGACCATTGGTGTAGTCGTCACGATAGTGGTGATATTCCCTGAAAACACATTACCTGGTGTTATTATGATTACAAGAACCACAAGCATAAAATAATGTATCACGATAAACATGTTAAACCTTTCTCTTCACAATAGCAACACTTGTCTTCTTCCCCTGGAATCAGAGTTTGACCCTGAAATGGAGAACAAATGTTAAACCAAGGAAAGCAAGCCTCTTTCAAACAGTAAATTACCGTTAAATTTACAAATCTAGCGACTCTCCGTTGGCTTTCGAGCTGGAAAAAACAAACTCTAGTCAGGCCAATCACATCGTGTATAGAGTCGGCGGGCGAGCTTAACGTAATGACAACAGAGTTGTGATGGTTTCCTGCTACTTGAAAACATATAAACAACATTAAAAGCTTGATTTTCACCACAGGGGGACTTTAAGTGTATTTTGAACACACACACACACACACACACACACACACACCTGTGGGCATCCAGTGGCAGCATAAGGACAGTACGGGGCGCACTGCACGGTGAAGTTGGGCAAACACTGACACAACTGGCACTGACCGCCTTTCCAGCGCTCGCCAACCGTGTGTGTGTGTCCACGATATTCACACTCGCTGCACGGCTCTGTCTGACAGCTGAGGACACACACACACACACACACACACAAGATGAAAAACAGTTATGATCTTATATTGTACACTCTAAAAAATGCAGGGTTGTTTTAACCCAAATCTGGGTCAAATATGGACGAACCCAACCGTTGGGGTTAAAAAATTTTATAATATTTTTTTAACCCAACGGCTGGGTTTGTCCATATTTGACCCAATTGGGGTTAAAACAACCCTGCACAACGCTTGCAACGGCAGGGTCATGGGTTCGATTCCCAGGGAATGCATGAACTAATCAAATATACACTACCAGTCAAAAGTTTTGGATCGGTAAGATTTTTAAGGTTTTTAAAAGAAGTCTCTTCTGCTCACCAAGGCTGCATTTATATGATTAAAAATACACACACAAATTGACATTTAAAATAACTGTTTTCTATTATAATATATTTTAAAATGTAATGTATTCCTGTGATCAAAGCTGAATGTTCAGCATCATTACTCCAGTCTTCAGTGTCACATGATCCTTCACAAATCATTCTAATATGAGGATTTGATGCTCAAAAAACATCAATTATTATTATCAGTGTTGAAAACAGTTGTGTACAATTTTGTTTCAGGATTCTTTGATGAATAGAAAGTTAAAAAGAACAGCATTTATCTGAAACATAATCTTTTGTAACATTATAAATGTCTTTACTGTCACTTTTGATCAATTTAATTCATCATTGATGAATAAAAGTATTGATTTATTTTATTTCTTTCCTCCCAAAAATAAAATAAAAATTCTTACTGACCCCAAACTTTTGAACGGTAGTGTGAGTAATGATGCTGAAAATTCAGCTTTGATCACATAAAAAAATTACACTTTACTTTATATTCACATAGAAAACGGATTTAAATTGTAATAATATTTCACAATATTACAGTTTTTATTTATTTTTTTATCATATAAACACAGCCTTGGTGAGCAGAAGAGACTTCTTTTAAAAACATAAAAAATCGTACCGATCTAAAACGTTTGACTGGTAGTACTGCCTTGAATGCGTGCAATACAATGCAAGTCGCTTCATCTTCTAAATGCATAAATATAACTCTAAAATCATATCCTCTCCTGAAGCAGAGTGGCAGTTCTGTGTTTTATATTTCCCAGATCTTCAGGATGCATTGAGACGTATTCACACTAACCGCCGGGCCTTGCGGTAAATCCCTCGGCACTGTCGGCCGTTGCCGTGTTGTGAGGGGTTATTTGGGCTTCGGAAAGACCACTGGACACTCTGAACTCCACACGGACCCAAACACTCGCCCCACAGAGACCAGGATGACCAGCCGCAGTGAACTGGAGGAAACACACATCAGCTGGGTCATCACGAGTCAGTTCAACCAGAGTCCCCGGCTCAAATATTTGATTTTGTTATCAAAAAGTTTTTGATAGTTTTTTACTATATCTATTTACTCTCTATTTTGTTAAAAGTTTTTCTGAAGAAAGTCAAACATTAATAGTGATGAAAGCCAAAATATAAAATGTCACAGATGTGTATTTACTGAGTAATCCACTACTTGTAGAGGAGGGTCAAAATGACCATTTTCACCTGAGATTTGGAGCCAATTTACAGGGGTGTAAAATGACTTTAGAAAGACGGCAGCATCATTTTTTATTTTTACACAGAGATTAGTAGGTCTATTAGTAAAATCTGTTGACTTTAGCAATATTTTATTCATTATATGCCAACGGTGACAGTTCAAAAATGGGAAAAATCACTTCTTGTTTTTAGCGTCAAGTTTGCATGCCTGTGACTCCAGAAGTATTAAAGATATCTTAATGTCCTTTTAGATTCTGGTTCTTAACAAACTTTTCTTTTGGTATCTTCATTTTAAAGGCCCTCGAAGGTTCAATCCCAGAGATATGGAGATCTTAATGCGGCCTCATGAGTAAATTGGTCAATTGTACCCATTTTCAGTGGTCAAAAACCAGTTGTGGATGAGCGGCATTAACATGTCCATCTTTCTAAAGTAATTTTACACCCCTTTAAACTGGCTCCAAATCTCAGGTGAAAGCTGTAATTTTGATCCTCCTCTACTAAACAGTGGATCAGTGAATATACCTCTGTTACATTTAATATTTTGGCTTTCATCAATATTTATGTTTGTCTTTCTACAGAAAAAATATTATCAAAATCAAAAATTGAGCCGGCGAAGTTTCCGAAATGTAATTGATTTGACACGGAATGACCCCTGATGTAATAAAACACCTGGCAATGACTGAAAACTGAAAATGACCACATTTAAGCAATAACAAGTAACAAAATCATGACTTTGCTGCTCTGTAATGTAAACTAGAGCTATTTTAAAAAGTTGTCTCACCTCAACTTCCTGTTTCAATAGAAAATACATCAATACATGAATGAAAACTGCATTCCTTAACTCAGGGTTTCATAAACTAGGGTCTGTGAGTGTGTGATTGAGTGTGTGTGTGTGTGTGTGTGTGTGTGTGTGTGTGTGTGTGTGTGTGTGTGTGTGTGTGTGTGTGTGTGTGTGTGTGTGTGTGTGTGAGTGAGAGAGAGCAAGAGAGAGAGAGAGAGAGAGAGTGAGAGTGAGAGTGTGTGTGTGTGTGAGAGAGAGAGAGAGAGAGAGAGAGAGAGAGTGAGTGTGTGTGTGTGTGTGCGTGTGTGCGCGTGTGTGTGTTCACCTGAGCACTCTAGGTTTGGCTGACAGCGCTGCACTCGACCTCTCTCACACACACACATGTCACAGCCCACTTTGACCTGCTGACCGGGCCAGTACCGAACCCCTGTCACCTCACACACACACTCCTCCGGCAGAACACACTGATGCTCGTGGTTCATGACCTTCCCATCAGGACACCAGCAGCCTGACAGCATGAAACAACACTGTTTTATTACAGCAAAAACACAAACATCAACAACAAAACAAAGCATTTTTATTGTAATTATTAATTATTCATGATGGTTCTTGTATTCTTGTATGGCTATTATATCTTATTATAATACAGACTCTCAGTGACATTAAAGAAGCTGTGAAGTATTCAGAGAAAACAAAACCTGTGAAACACTCTGAGTTGGGGTCACATGTCGTTGCCCCGGATACGTGAGCGCAGGTCAAAGGGCACGGCGCACATCTGTGTGTGACGAGATCCGCGGGACACGAGACGTTAGCACAACCGTCTTGAGGACACGGTTCTGGAAAACACATCTGAGTTCAGTCACAGAACGGAGAGCAGAGGAACAGACCTGCACTACAGACTGAGCAAACATGCACTGCTGGGATAGAAACCACTTACAGTACACCAGTCTGGACCAACTCCAACCTTCCCTCGAAGCCCTAAAATTATATGATATTTTATATTTTGTCCAGAAAGCTTATTTTGTTTCATTTTGATCATATTTTTTCCATTTTTAATGCAATTTATTGGAGATTTTTTTGTTCTTTTTTATTTTATTTACCTTTAAATGACTAGATTTGAACAATAAATAAAAAATAAGTAGTAATTTAAGCACATTCCTCACATTCTTCCAACTTAAATTCAAAAGAACTCACAATTTCATGCATAACCCTTTTAATTCAGCTCTAAATATCTGACATTGGGTGTCTTTGCAGACCTCTTGTGGAAAATAAATAATATATCATGATATTTCATGAGTCTAGAGGTCCTCATATCTCTATATGGAGCAACTGAGCTGTTCCTCTGGGTCCTAAAGTCAGTTTCTCTTCAGTGTGCATTCAGATACACATGTAGACATTATAAAATATTTTTTTGGTAAAGTTTTAGCATTTTTAGTTTGAATTTTGAGCATTTTTAGGTTTTTCTATGTGTACTGAAGCATTCCTCACATTCCATTCATTCCTAAGGGGGTCAAATTGACCCGTGAGGGAAGGATTTGTTACTTGTTTAAATTTCAACCACAAAACTCCTCGAATCGAAAAATCCTGGACCCCTCTGATGAACACTCAATTAAAATGATTTTTTTTTATATATATATCTAGGGAAGGATGATGGTTAAGATGGGCAAAACTGGTAGCACAAGCTGGGCTAAGATGGTTATAACTGGAGGTAGACCAGCTTAACCAGTGATGTTACACTGGTAACCAGTGAAGTTTTCAGCTGCTGACCAGCGAAAGTGACTGTGACTGTGAAACACTGTTGAAAGTGGATCAGACCGAGCACCAAAACACATATGTAGCCAATCAGCAGTAAGGGGTGTGTCCACTCATGATGGGGAGTGTTAGAGAGAATGGTGCTCATAGTGCTAGTTAGTTCTTCTAGTTCATCTGTTTGTTTGGGTTCAGGCAGCAGCTGAGACAGATTAGATAAGCAATTTGAGAAATTATCTATGGTGGATGGGAGGATTGTTCTGCCTGGTTGATAACGCGACGCCGCATGACATATTACAGCAGTACGTAATATGCGTACTGCACAGTACGTAACAAAGTGATGAAGTCACTGATCACTACATGGTAACTTGCATATTACGTACTGCTGTAATATGTCATGCGGCGTCGCGTTATCAACCAGGCAGAACAATCCTCCCATCCACCATAGATAATTTCTCAAATTGCTTATCTAATCTGTCTCAGCTGCTGCCTGAACCCAAACAAACAGATGAACTAGAAGAACTAACTAGCACTATGAGCACCATTCTCTCTAGAACATTGGATGTGGTTGCACCTATTAAATTAAAAAAGGTCAGAGAGAAAAATAAAGCACCATGGTATAACAATACTACGCATGTTTTAAAGAGAGAAACCCGTATTTTAGAGCGTAAATGGAAACAAACTAATTTAGAGGTCTTTAGAATCGCGTGGAAAGACAGTGTGTCACGTTATAAAAAGGCCCTAAAAGCGGCCAGGGCTGAGCACCTCCGCAAACTAATAGAAAACAACCAAAACAATCCAAGGTTTTTATTTAACACCGTGGCTAGACTAACAAATAAACAGACGTCACCCGAACAAAATATCCCGTTACAGTTCAGTAGTAATGATTTCATGAACTTCTTCACTGAGAAAATAGAAAGCATCAGAACCACAATTGTAAACGTTCAATCTTCAATCGCGCCTTATAATTCAGCTTCAATTATCACCCCGCAAGAACAATTACAGTGCTTTACAACTATAGAACAAAAAGAGTTAAATAAACTTATCACTTCATCTAAAACAACAACATGTTTATTAGATCCTATACCAACTAAACTACTGAAAGAAGTGTTACCTGTAGTGGAAGAGCCTCTCCTCAATATTATTAACTCATCTTTATCTTTAGGTCATGTTCCAAGAACATTTAAACTGGCAGTTATAAAACCTCTCATTAAGAAACCACAATTAGATCATAATAATCTAGCAAATTATAAACCCATTTCAAATCTTCCATTTATGTCTAAAATATTAGAAAAAGTGGTGTCCGCTCAACTGGGCTCTTTCTTGCAACAAAATGATATCTATGAAAAGTTTCAGTCTGGATTCAGACCGCATCATAGCACTGAAACTGCGCTCGTTAAAATCACAAATGATTTACTTTTAGCTTCTGACCAAGGCTGTATCTCAATACTAGTTTTACTTGATCTTAGTGCTGCGTTCGATACTATAGATCATACATTACTCTTAGATCGACTACAAAATTATACTGGTGTTCAAGGACAAGCACTAAGCTGGTTCAAATCATACCTATCTGACCGCTACCATTTTGTCTATTTAAATGGAGAAAAATCGATCATAACTCCAGTAAACTATGGAGTGCCGCAGGGATCTGTATTAGGCCCTCTGTTATTTTCCATATATATGATGCCACTTGGAAATATTATAAGGAAACATGGAATTAGTTTCCATTGTTATGCTGATGACACTCAAATATATATTTCATCACGGCCGGATGAAAACGCTAAATTTTCCAAATTGACAGAGTGTGTTAAAGATATAAAAGATTGGATGACGCGTAATTTTCTTTTATTAAATCCAGACAAGACAGAGGTAATACTTATCGGTTCAAAAAACCACCCACAAAACCTCGCACAATACAACTTTAACATCATAGGATGTCCTGTTACTTTATCCTCTACAGTAAAAGACCTGGGTGTTATACTCGATTGCAACCTGTCTTTTGAAAATCATATTTCATATGTTACAAAAACAGCCTTTTTCCACCTTAGAAACATTGCTAAGCTACGTAATATGCTATCAGTTTCTGATGCAGAAAAGTTAGTTCATGCATTCATGACCTCGAGACTGGATTACTGTAATGCTTTATTAGCTGGTTGTCCTGCATCCTCAATAAACAAGCTACAGTTAGTCCAAAATGCCGCCGCTAGAGTTCTTACGAGATCAAGAAAATATGATCATATAACACCGATTTTATCATCACTGCATTGGTTACCTATAAAGCTCCGTATTAATTATAAGATATTGCTACTGACTTATAAAGCCCTAAACGGCTTAGCTCCAGTCTATTTAACGGATCTTCTATCACCCTATAATCCATCGCGCTCTTTAAGATCACTAAATTCAAGGCTTTTGGTCATACCTAGGATATCCAGAACCACCAAAGGAGGGAGAGCATTTTCACATTTGGCTCCAAAACTCTGGAATAGTCTTCCTGATACTGTTCGTTGCTCAGACTCGCTCTCCCAGTTTAAAACTAGATTAAAGTCGCATCTCTTCAGCCAGGCATTCATATAATCTTACAGTTCAAACTACAATCCGGCCTCTAGCTCATAAATGCCAGAGGAGAACTGGCCCCCGACTGAGCCTGGGTTCTCCCAAGGTTTTTTTTCTCCATTAGGTCACCTGATGGAGTTTTAGGACAACATTAGGTCACTTGATGGAGTTTTTCGGTTCCTTGCCACTGTTGCCTTTGGCTTGCTCAGTTGGGGATATTTTGGGGATATTTAATTTAATTTTATCAATCAATAAATTCCTCTTGAAACAAACTTTGTTGTATTATTTTAATTTAATACTGTGAAGCTGCTTTGATACAATCTGTATTGTGAAAAGCGCTATACAAATAAACTTGACTTGACTTGACTTGACTTTGTGAATTTGGGGGCGGAGCTATCAAGATAGGGGTGTGTTCCTCTCGGGTAGGGGCGTGTTTGTTTTGGTGATTTTAAATATCAACAGTGTTTCTCAGAAATTGCTTACTGCACCTTTAAATGCCTGGGCTCTTTAAAGTCTGGTGGATTCTGATTGGCTGTCAATGTTTTTTTGGTTCAAGCAGTTGTTTGGTTCTTACTGATGTCGAGAGTGAGGTGAGTTTCTCCAGGTAGTTCAGCGCAGGTTCTGCCTCCGTTCTGTGGTGGGAAACACTCTCTCTGACGAACCTCAACGCCACCACAACCGGTACTGCAGTTCGACCATGTGACCCACGGCAGCCAGTAGCCATCCACTGTTGGACAGAAGCAAACACTCAATATCTTACAATTCTTATTACAACTGCAAGAAAGAGAATCAACATGGGGAGCGTCTCAATCAACTCCCGAGTTTGTGAGTATATCGTGTGCACAAATTCAGGGACACTGATGTTCAGCGTCACCACTGGTGTTTATGAACAACAGCAGAGCTTTTTTCGGACAGAAATGTTTCTGACATTTACTTTTTTTAATGCTGTTTAGAGTACATTATGATAAAAACTTTGATTGTTACATAAACCTATCATATTGATTCAATAAGTTCAATACCTTATGCTGGAATTAAATTACGGTTTGTTTGTTTTTCATCTTGTGTGATTTAAGTTTCGAGCTCCAGAACTTCTGTAAAGGGAACATAGTGAACATCGATGCTCCTTGGTTTTCTCTGTGCATTATGGGAGTTTTTAGGGAGTGAGCGTTTCAGAGCACTGGAAGGATTTTGCGATTAAATGTCCGACTCCCTGATACATCTCAAAATATAATTGGTCATTTTATAAATTCTCATTTTCTATATAAATCTACAACATTTAAAAAAAACATTAAAGTCCCCCTGTGGTGAAAATCCAGCTTTTAATGTTGTTTATGTGTCTATGTGGTGTTATTAATATGCTTTAACACAAACCATGTGTAAGTTCATAAGTCGACAGCATTGCTGAGTATTTCCTCCTTAAAACTGCAGTGAACCAAAGACAGTCTCAAACACACGCTTTGAAATCGCTGGTGTTTCTGACGTCACAAACTACCTTGTAACCAATCAGATCAACGTGTGATCGTCAACCAGTGGATCTCTGAGCTGAGTGAGTGAGTGGAGGCGGGGCTCATTTGCATATTCATAGAACCGCGCATACTAAATGAGGCAAGGGTGTCAAGTTACATTCAAGATATTTTAAGGCTATTTTAAGGAAAAACACTTAAATATGTAATTTTGGTGATCAAAGATGATCGTTTTAAGCGATAAAATTATTGACTACAGGGGACTTTAATTATTAGAAATGCTTAGCGCAGAATCAACTTTGGTTCAAGGATCAGCCAATTTTCCACATGCACTGTAATACGTGGATGTTTAGGAAAGTGCATCTAGTGGTTTAGAGGAGAATTAAATCAAGCCAATGAACCCTATATGTCCCAAAAGCCTGGTTTTACCGTGTCCAAACTGACATCATGGTGTTATTTGATGAGCAGAGAGTGTTTTACCCGGGCAGGCGGTGGAGTAACACTGCTGTCGTTGTGTTTTCTCTCCTCTACAGTGTCCGTCTGAATCTTCTGGGATGCAGCGTCTCTGTCGGCTCACGGTCCCGGATCCACAGCTTCGGCTGCAGGGGCTCCAGGGGCCCCAGGGACCCCAAACACCACAGCCCGTCTCATCGGACCCGTCCGACACACAGTCTGCTGCGCCGTCACACAACTACAACAACACATCGCAACATTCAAAACTCTCCATCAAATAGCATTTATTTTAAATAGAATCTTTTGTAGCATTATAAATGTCTTTACTGTAACTTTTGATCAATTTTATTCATCCTTGAAGAATAAAAGTTTCTTTTATTTCTTTCCCCCAAAAAATTAAATAAAAATTCTTACTGACCCCAAACTTTTGAACGGTAGTGTTTAATGTTACAAAAGCTTTCTATTTCAGATAAATGCTGTTTTTTTATTTCTATTCATCAAATAATCCTGAAATAAACATTTTCGTTTTCAACATTGATAATAATCATAAATGTTTCTTGATCATCAAATCATCATATTAGAAGGATTTCTGAAGGATCATGTGACACTGAAGACTGGAGTAATGATGCTTGATCACAGGAATAAATTACATTTTACTATATATTCACATAGACAACAGCTGTTTTAAATTGTAATAATATTTCACAATATTACTGTTTTTTGTTGTTGTATTTTTAATCAAATTAATGCAGCCTTGGTGAACAGAAGAGACTTCGGTAACACTTTAGAATACTGTTCCTTCATTAATGAATAACTACACAGGAACAAATGAGTAATGCATTAGTAACACTCTAGTAACTACTATTAACTAACAAGAAACTCTGATTAACGAATGAATAAGTAATCGCGCTCAGATGAATGTAGTAGTTCATTATTAACTAATCAATAACTACTATTTTTTTCATACCTCCCAGAGAACTACTATCTATAGGTTCATAATTAACATGAATAATGCATAATTTATAATAAAAGGTAATGGTAACCCACTAGTAATGACTCAAGTATTACTACATCATTTTAAAGGAACTACTAATTATTTGGATCTGTATTCTATTCAGTTATTGATTAGCTAATAGTGAACTACTACATTCATCTGAGCGCGATTACTTACTAATTCGTTAATCAGAGTTTCTTGTTAGTTAATAGTAGTTACTAGAGTGTTACTAATGCATTACTCATTTGTTCCTGTGTAGTTATTCATTAATGAAGGAACAGTATTCTAAAGTGTTACCGAGACTTCTTTTAAAACATTAAAAAACGTACCGATCATAAACTTTTGACTGGTAGTGTATGATATTTTGACTCTGATTCTAGAAGGGCGATGCACAAATAAACATGTCAACATGGATTTCACACAGATTGGAATCAGTACCGTGTTGAAGGGAACACAGGATCCATCAGCACAGGTGAACTCGGGACAGACGCGACTGGTGTTTCCCTCACTAGGGGGCGCTGTGGAGGGCCTGACCTTATCTGGAGAGAGAGAATAAAGCACAATTTAAATATAAAGATAACCATAACTATATTAATGTCTGCACCAACAGACAATATCGTTCTGTATTGTAATAATAAGCACTGCAGGTTTGTTGTCTGCTCCTTTAAAGGTGCAGTAAGTGATTTCTGAGAAACACTGAGCACCATTCATCTGGGTTTGTTGTGCTATTGTGCATACAGCATAAATACTTTGATGAATTCAGTGTGAAGGGCAGATATTATCAGAAACGAACCGCAGAGTATCTCGTCCTCTCCTTTAGGGCAGTCAGGAATCCCGTTACACACACGTGAAATGTTCACACATGTCCGGTTATCACACGAGAAACTGTCCAGACAGGGAGGAATCCGTGTGGAACCTGGTGAGAATGAGGAATACATAATGAAAACAACACTAAAACAAAACCCTGACTTCTGCATGTCTGTCTGGTGTACACATGCTCTCAGTAATTATACGGTGAGAAATGAGGCGTCAAACCCATAGACTGTAAAACAAATATGGCCGTAGTGTCTGTGATGTCACCCGTAGTGTTTCTGACGAGCATTTTTGAAGCCCAAAGTGGGCGGAGCCGGCCGTCGCCATCTTGGAAGCGCGTCGCTCCCGGATAAACGAAAATGTGCAGCGAGGCGGATTAGCTGAGGTGACGTGACGCTAACGCTAGCAGACAAACAGCTAGCAGTGACATCAGCGGCAATCCACCTGTCACAAGTGGCCACGCCCTTAATTATGCAGAACTTTAAGGCTTAATGTTATTTACACGGATGAGTTAGAAAAAAATTCACCCCCTCACAGTCGTCATGAAGGGCAAAATTAGCTATAAAGACCAAAACCACTTTTAGCACCAGACTGTAAACGTGTGTTTTTCTGCTGTAAAGTTGGGCATTTTAACATGCGTGTCTATGGGATTGAGTCTCTTCTGCAGCCGGTCTCAAGTGGCCAGTGGATGAACTGCAGTTTAACATGCGTGTCTATGGGATTGAGTCTCTTCTGCAGCCGGCCTCTAGTGGCCAGTGGATGAACTGCAGTTTAAGTCACTCCAGTGTTGGATTCTCGAGAGAGACGGGAAGGTTGCCGCTTGGTCGAACCTCATGTAAGGACACACGTGCTCTTACCGCAGTTGTCCAGGCTCTCGTCTGAGGCGTCTCTGCAGTGGGGCGTCCCGTCACACAGATGCTGGTGTTGGACACACTGGTCTCCAGTCTGGCACAGGAACTGGTCCGGTTGACAGGTACGGGAACACGGTTTCTCATCGCTCCCATCCAGGCAGTCGGTCTCTCCGTCACAGCGCCACGCTATCGGCACACACTGACCACTCGTACACCCGAACTCAAACTGACTGCAACCTGAAACCACATCATCATTATTCTGTGCTCATAACATGTTTACCCTGAATGCAATGTGAACTGCTTCGGATGAAATGCAAACATGTTTTATAACCTTTCATATAGGGATGCATGTTAATGTTATCGTTATCGGTCCGATAAGAAAATGTGGCTGATATATTAAAGCTGATAATTAAAGGATTATTTCCTTCAGCTGAGACGCTTCAGATGTTCAACATGATGGTTTTGAGTTGCTTGAAATATGATTGGAATCACTTCAAAAAAGGAAAATACAGTGAAGTGCAAAATGTTCTGTTATATCGGCTACATAAAATTATAATGAGAATAATGGCTTTTAATTGTGAGACTTTTGTTTTTGTATTCAGGCTCTCAAAAATGATATAAAAACTTGGATTTTTCGATTATTCGGCCAATATATCAGTTATCGTCTTTCAAATATAAAGAATTTTCGGTTGTCGGTATCGGCTAAAATGTTAATTTCGGTGCATCCCTACTTTCTTACCTTTGACGGGACAGATGAGCTCGTCGACGCCGGAGGGACAGTCCCTATGACCGTCACACACTCTCTCTGCGGACACACACTGATCTCCGGGACACTGGAGCTCTCCGAGCGCACACACACACTCTCTCTCGTCGCTGTAGTCTCCGCAGTCATCGTGACCGTCGCAGCGGTGCAGATACAGAACACATCGGCCCGAGGAACAGAGGAACTCGTCCGGTCGGCACACGGCACCACAGTCTGAACACACACACACACACACACACACACACACGCACACGCACACGCACACACACACACACACACACATACACACACACACACACACACACACACACACACACACACACACACACACACACACACACACGCACACGCACACGCACACACACACACACAGCATCAGTCCAGGATGTTTACCATGCTGTACTGACATGCAAACAATGACATAATTACGTTAAAGTCTCACATGTGAAACAACAATCACATGTAATTAAACATAAATAACATGTGAAACAATTTTATTGTTAAAAAAACGATATATTTTTTAAATGGGTCAGTTTTTTATGAATAGATGCACTTTTATGATGGATAGATGCACTTTTATGATGGATAGATGCACTTTTATCATGGATAGATGCACTTTTATGATGGATAGATGCACTTTTATGATGGATAGATGCACTTTTATGATGGATAGATGCACTTTGATGGACTTAAAAAAATATACTGCCATTCACTGCCATTATAAAGCTTGGAAGATCCAGGACATATTTTAATATAACTCTGATTGTGTTCGTCTGAAAGAAGAATGTCATATACACCTAGGATGATTTGAGGGAGAGTAAATCATGGGCTAATTTTCATTTTTGGGTGAACTATCCCTTTAACCCACCTAGACGTAAACAAACATACCGTACTCATCAGAATCATCAGCAAATCCACAATCCAGCCTCCCATCACAGACTTTCCTCACCGGCAGACAGCGTCCGTTTGCACACCTGAACTCTCCATCGGGACAGCCGGGTTCTGGTGTGTTGGGCTCACAGAAGTCCTCGTCTGATTGGTCAGCGCAGTCGGGATGCCCGTTACACCTGAGCTCCAGTGGTAAACAGGCTCCGGTGGAGCAGCGGAACCGACCCGGTGGACACGTGAACGGACAGACCTCATCAGAACCGTCTCCGCAGTCGTCTTCATTATCACAGAGCCAGACGGAGGGAATACAGCGCTGAGATCCAGCAGAGCAGCGGAACTCAGAGTCCTCGCAGGGAGACGGAGGAGGACACGGAGATCCAACACAACTCCACGCACCGTCAGAACAAGAGCTGGAGAACACAGCACACAACTTTACATTCAATCACAGAAAAACTATTAAATAAGAAAAAAAACTGAAGCAGTTTCACTAGTGTTTCAATGCAAAAACCTGCATCTGATTCACTAAATACACACAATCTATTCTAACTGTCTCATGCATATTTAAATGAAGTCATTGACTTTCTTTCTACAAATTGCACTGATATTTTAGGTCTATATGCTCATAATTCCATTAGTGAATCTGGTGCTTAAACACAGACAGTGCATGCAAATAAACTAGAGATACATCTGCAAGATAATGTTTGCAATACAGTTTTATTTTTTGTAACAGAAATTGAATTGTGCATGCTCATTTCCCCCAAAATATCATCTAATACTCACTTAAAGATTAATAATTAAATCATTTAATTCATCTTTTATACTGTGCATTACAATTGTTTTGTTTTTAGTGAATTCACACTGACAATTTACAATTTAATAATTTATATACAATTACATTTCAAAATTATAGTTGTAAAATTGTATTTGTAATTTATATAGACAGATATAAACAATAAGTTAATTAAAATAAATTAATTGTATTTGCTATTGAGCTTTGTGCATAAATTAAATTTTCCTGAGACAATTTCTCATTTACGGTCATGAACATCCCTGCAAAGTTTTGACACACTGAGATGTGGGATGCGTTTGCTAAATTTCTGAGGGTGTTGATGTTTGCGAGTCAATATGACCAGAAATGTCATTGTTAGGCGCAGCTGCACAGACCCCCCCAAAAATATGTATTTTATGTCAGTTTCTCAACTACTCTCTGAGGGTATTACATTTATGCACTTTTATCCAAAGAAATGTATGCCTGCAACGCAGGAATGGTAATTTATATGGGAATCAAACGCATGATAAAATAAAAAAATAAAACAGAAACATTTCAAATAAAAAAATTCAAAATTTTACATTTTAAATAAAAAAAAAGTTACAATTTATGATATTCAATGGCTAAAAATACAGTTTAAATACAGTTTTAAAAATAATTTGTTCTAATGTTTATTTTTGGTGTGTAAGGTTTGAGAATTATTCATATTAAAGGTTTACTGTTTTTACTTGATTCCTATGTTTTGTTTTTCATAGTGTGATTTTTCGTGAAATGTATTGAAATAGGGTCAATTTGACCCGCAACATAAACGTAAAACGTACCCGGAGGTCTAATATAATACAATGACTCTCTAAACTGACCAGTTCTGACAGTGTTGAGTGACAGTTGCTCCGGCAGGGAATAGAGACCCGTCCCACTCACACGGACACTGAGACGGAGGAATACACACCTCACCTGCCGATGAGAGACAGACATCACCATCAGACAGCCTGTGGGATACAGACTATAATCACATGAGTAACTATAGAGGGTTTGCACTGACGTCATGCGTGACTGGATTTAATACGGGAAACTGCGAAAACGAGAATAAAACAAAAGATTATCAGTTTAAACTAAAGCTTGGACTCGATATTGTGTTTTTTACAACTTACCAAAGATCCAGTGATCCGTGGATATTGACATGCAGCCAGAAATAATAATCGTGTTTCCTGACATTTATATGAGCCTGATTTCCACGCCGGGGAAATACATAAAGCAAATGTGCCTGTGAACGCTTTATATAGGCTAAATACAATATAGGTCTAAATCCGGGTGATCACTTGTATTAATGTTTTAGCCTATATATCATCAAATCGTCCAGCACTAAAACTTGTAGTTTTTTGTCAGTGTTTATTTAAAAACGTCCAATTATGCAGAATATACGATTGTAAATATTTAATTGATGAGTTGTCAATACAATATATAGGGTGATTTTACCGCTAAATTCAGCATATTAACACAAAATGATAAACTGCAAATCCAGCTTTCTCTGCCTGGATACAGTTGTTTCTGTGAATCTCAGCGATCCATTTGCTTCTCTGTTCTGAAGCTTTCAGCAGTCTGTAAACATATATCTCAGATTTCTTGTCAAATCTAGTTGTACAGTCGATCTCAAAGCTCTTTCTCGTTTTAGAGGTGTTTAGTGTGTGTTTTTAGAGGTGTTTAGTGTGTGTTTTTAGAGGTGTTTAGTGTGTTTTTAGATGTGTTTAGTGTGTTTTTAGATGTGTTTAGTGTGTTTTTAGAGGTGTTTAGTGCGTTTTTAGATGTGTTTAGTGCGTTTTTAGATGTGTTTAGTGTTTTTTTCGTGGCATTCACGCTGAAAACTAATGATGCTGCTCAGTGTTTCTGCCACTCAGTGTGTGTAACTGCAGTCACTCCAGCCGACGGTGACGTCACACGCATACCCTCTATTGCAAACTGAAAAATGCATGTATACACACATAATTAAAACTTGAGCGCTAGGTTTTGGAGTGGAGGACCCGAGACGCTCAAACACATCCGTCTAGTGCATGTTTACAGAAGAACACATTTTTGTTACCGTGCCGAACGGTGCCGTGAGGACAGAAACATCCCTCCACACAGGAGAGGCTTCGGCACAGAGAATCAGAGAGGGAAGGAGTGCTGGGACACGCTGGAGAACAGGCAGGACCACAGGCCTCATAAACTAACCCATTCTCACACTGCAGCGCTGCAGAGACACAACAGAACACACTATTACATACACAAATAATAACTCAATGAGCAGACTCGTGTAGTCAGCCGGATCCAGGCCGTATCCAGATCAGATGGATGAATCTCCTTTATAAATGCTTTACAAGGCGTAACTAGTCCTCACTTTAGATGAACTCACAAACATAGTTCACTGACCACAACTAAATGCTTTATAACTACCTGAATTAACCATGAATTACAGTAGAAATACTGCATTTATTAACACACTAAGTAACTATTACTATATGTCTACAGTTTATTAATCATTTACTAACACTTTCTAAGTGATCTTATGAACCACTGACAACAACTCCTAAATAACTGGTTTGTAAATAATGCAATACTTCATTTAGAAATGATAAATTGATCATTAATAAAGTATGAAAATACAATTATTAAACACATTATAGATATGTTTATAAATCAAGAACAAAGCATTTATAACTGTATTTATAAACTGCTTATTAATGTCTATTAATGCTTTATAGATGACGAATTAACTGTTTACTAATGCTTAACTAATGATTAATAGCGTGCAGTTATTATAAAGTGTTACCGATAAATGAACTAAATTAATACAAAATTTAAAACAAAAATGAACCATCACTGAACTTACTGACTATGGCGGTATTTTCTTCTAGAAACAAACTTGGTTGCATTATTTTCATGTTTCTGATTATTTCCTGATTATTAGTTTCCTGCTGCTTTGAAACAATCTGTATTGTAAAAATATAGAAATAAAGGCGACTTGACTCACGGCAGAGTTCCTGTGACCTCCAGCGCACATACGCTCCTCTGCGGTTACACTCTTCTGCATACGCAGCCACAGCCGTACACAAACACTCACAGTCGCCGCCAGAGTCACACCTGCACAACACACCACACATGAGGACAAGTGCAATCACATGATGAATCTAACTTTAACTTTCAGACCTTCAGTTTCTCACCCGCAGGCGTCAAAGACACACCAGTCGTAGTACTGCTGGTACGGCACTTCTGAGTGACACGAGCTGAAGATCTCCTGACTGATCACCGCACACTTCTTCTTCGCCCACGACACGCGGTGAGGGTTGATCTGAAGGTCATGAAAGGTCATTTACCATTTACAGGACTCTCAAAAACACATCACTGCAATACATATATGCAGTGATATGACTGTTAAAAAGTGTATTTGTCATTGAATCATTCATCTAAGAGATTCGTTCAAAAACGCAGATTCATCCAGTAATGAAACTAGTGAAGTCTTTGAGTGAGTCATTGAATCATTCATCTAAGAGATTCGTTCAAAAATGCAGATTCATCCAGTAATGAAACAAGTGAAGTCTTTGAGTGAGTCATTGAATCATTCATTCAAGAGATTCGTTCAAAAACGCAGATTCATCCAGTAAT
>CM038642.1:1620970-1685970 GCA_021554675.1 Leuciscus idus | reverse complement strand
GTAACTCTGGTGTGTGTGTGTGTGTGTGTGTGTGTGTGTGTGACCTCTCAGCAGATGTAACTCTGGTGTGTGTGTGTGTGTGTGTGTGTGTGTGTGTGTGTGTGTGTGTGTGTGACCTCTCAGCAGATGTAACTCTGGTGTGTGTGTGTGACCTCTCAGCAGATGTAACTCTGGTGTGTGTGTGTGTGTGTGTGTGTGTGTGTGTGTGTGTGTGTGTGTGTGTGTGTGTGTGTGTGTGTGAGTGTGTGTGTGTGTGTGACCTCTCAGCAGATGTAACTCTGGAGTGTGTGTGTGTGTGTGTGACCTCTCAGCAGATGTAACTCTGGTGTGTGTGTGTGTGTGTGTGTGTGTGTGTGTGTGTGTGTGTGTGTGTGTGTGTGTGTGTGTGACCTCTCAGCAGATGTAACTCTGGAGTGTGTGTGTGTGTGTGTGTGACCTCTCAGCAGATGTAACTCTGGAGTGTGTGTGTGTGTGTGTGTGACCTCTCAGCAGATGTAACTCTGGAGTGTGTGTGTGTGTGTGTGTGACCTCTCAGCAGATGTAACTCTGGAGTGTGTGTGTGTGTGTGTGTGACCTCTCAGCAGATGTACGGCCGTGTTCCCGACGGTTAGCGTGACAGATTTAGTGCAGGTCACCCCTGTGCTCCCGCACGGCACGTTCTCCGCGCTCACACTGAACAGCCCGCTGGACTCCTGCGCCAGAACGTACTCGCAGTCGCCCAGGAACGAGAAATAACGTCCGTCAAACGAGATGTAGTGCGGGTCCCCGGTGGCCACGCAGGTTCCTGTGCAGAACGCCTGACCGCAGTGCCAGCGCTGCTCGCCACACACACTGCCAACACACAACAGGGTTAAAGTCAGCGTTCAAGTCACATTTATTAGTAGAGCGCTTTTCACAACACACATCATTTCACAGCAGCTTTACAGAAAATGCATGAGTCCACATTACAGTTTACAGTGATCTGATATCAGAGGAAACTGTCTAAGTTATGTATTTCAGAAATGTACATATATATCATCACAGTTAGCGAAAAAGGTATTAATTTAAACAATGTAATAATTTAATGCAGGAACAATGAGCTCATTGAAGTAATGAATACTTGTTTGTTGAGCATGAAAATAGTCTTTTTATCCCTGTTGTGACGTACGTATATCCGAGTGAACGGCTTCTCGAACAAGAACAAATGTAGGGCGGCGCTTGGTTTAGTCTGTGATTGGATTGATGTGTGTTTGGTGTTGTGGACTGGGTTTACATCTAAAGCTCTTTTTTTAGATGTAATGTTTTCAGTTACTAGGCAAGGCAAGCTTATTTATATAGCACATTTCATACACTATGGTCATTCAAAGTACTTTACACAGAAAGGAATTAAAATGATAACAAAATAAAAGCAAGGAAAATTAAAACAGTTATAAAAGGAATTAAAAGAGATATAAAGATAATACAGTAATGATACATAAACTATGAAGCTTTCAGATGTTCGGACTCATATGAGTTGTTTCTGCTCACCATGTGTTGCAGTCTTTAGAAATGGTGTCATTGGTGAAATAAAGTCTGCCGTTGTGATGACATGGACACTCGTCTGGCTTTACACACTGATCACCCTGAAGACACACAAAATACAAAGATGAATCCACTGATAAAGGTTATAATGATGCAAACCTGGTTTAAAATGAGAAATGGGCAGAACTAATGTGACTATTTCAGCCTCCTGATTGGTTGAACTGTGAGTCTGTTGTGCTAATTCAGCCAACTTAATTATGTTTACGCTTTTGAAACCCCCATGAAAACCCTGAGGTTTTGTTAGTTTTGAGGCTTTGTATTAATGTCAGTTAATACACTGTTTTGTGGTTGAAATTTAAAAAAGTAACAAATCCTTCCCTCTCGGGTCAGTTTGACCCCCTTAGGAATGAATGGAATGCGAGGAATGCTTCAGTACACACAGAAAAACCTAAAAATGCTCAAAATTCACATTAAAAATGCTCAAACTTTACCAAAACTTTATTTTATAATGTCTACATGTGTATCTGAATGCATACTGAAGAGAAACTGACTTTAGGACCCAGAGGAACAGCTCATTTGCTCCATATTGAGCTATAAGGACCTCTAGACTCATGAAATATCATCTTATATTATTTATTTTCCACAAAAGGTCTGCAAAGACACACAATGCAAGACATTTAGAGCTGAATTAAAAGGTTTAGGCATGAAATTGTGAGTTATTTTGATTTTAAGTTGGAAGAATGTGAGGAATGTGCTTAAATGACTATTTATTTATTATTGATCAAATCTAGTAATTTAAAGGTAAATAAAATAAATAATAACAAAAAAATCTCCAAATAAATTGCATTAAAAAATAGAAAAAAATATTATCAAAATGAAATAAAATAAGCTTTCTGGACTAAACAAAAAATTAAGTATAATTTTAGGGCTTCGGGTCAGTTGGATGTCATTCTAACATTTTTTAAAAATGTTTCCACTTGTTTCGGAATGTTCAGAGAACATTCAAATGTAACATTCCCACAACGTTTGCAAAATGGAATGTTCGCGTAACCCAGGAAAAACATTTAAAAAACCGGACGTTTAGAACGTTCAGAGAACATTAAGAAACAATGTTTTCATAGCATAACATTCTTAGAAGATATTTCTGTTGGCTAATGTCAAGCCGTATGATGTGTGTGTGTTCAGATGGCGTTTCAGGGACACACACCAGCAGCACAGTCCCGTCCGGACACACACAGCCGTGGACGGGTTCAGTACAGGCGTCCAGAGAAGAGCTGGAGCACGTCCTCAGACACGATCGAGGAGAGAAGATCAGAGATCCCGGACACTGATGGACCTCAGGACACGAGAGATCCGTGCAGTTCCACACGCCACGCACACACACACTGCAAACACAGGCAAAATACACACATTAGACAAGACCACTAACTGAAATTAATATGTTTAGGTTCTACTACATTTGAGGAATCATTCACGAGTGGAGCACAAAAGCTGCAGAACGTTTTATTGCGTAATGTTCTGGGTTTGATCACATCTCTAACAGTATGAGCACTAGTAAACGTGATGCTTATCAAAGACTGTAGAAAACTGTAGGAAAGGCCTGAAGAAATACACGTTTTCTTCTCTTTCATTCTATCTGTGTTTACAACACAGCCATCATAAATCTCTTTCTGAGGTCTGTTCTTTTATTATATGTGCACTTGATTTGTTAGGAGGTCAAACAGAGGTCAAACAGAGGTCACACTGTTGGAGTCTTTCAGGATAGAAGGAGAGGCAGAAGAAAGGTCAACATATAATGAGTGTTTGACAGTTAAATAAACACTAAAGAGTCGCTCTGGAGCCTGATAAACCCTCAACCTTCAGCCCCACTAACACATCTGATCACTTATAAAAGTCTGAGTGTCGCTGCATTAGATCAAGAGTCTGTATCTGTGAATCTAAAATACTGCAGGATCTCTTCACTAAAGTCACTCTTCTTCATCAAGTCTTCATGTGTTTGAATCAACTGTGTTTTGGTGATTTTTAGAGGCATGCATAAATCAATCAATAAATCTAGATTGAATAAAATAAAATAAAATTGAATATAAAATATAAATATAAATATAAATAAATAAATGAAATATAATTTTAACAATGAACGAATAAATCTAGAAAAAAATAACTAAATAAATAAAGATAAAATACACAAAACAAGAAATAACTAAATAAAGATACAAATAAATCTAGAAATAAATAAATAAAGATAAAATAAATAAATCTAGATAGAAAATAAATAAATAATTAAATATAAAAAAATAATAATTAATGAATCTAGAAAATAAATAAATAAAGATGAAATAAATAAATCTAGATAGAATACATTTAAATACAAAACAAACAAACAAATAAATCAAGATAAAACCCCCTCTATTGTGACACCATAAAGAATTGCTGGGAAACAATCCCACAAACAAGTCCTAGCAGGGAAAACACAAAATAAATAAAGAGAATCAATTAAATAAATATATGAATTAATTAATAACAGGTGTGTGACACCATAAAGATTTGCTTGTAAATGATCCCACAAACACAATACTGAATAGTGTCTTCATGTTTACCCCAGATCTATTGATTTGAATTGTGAGCAAGTGTTTCACATGCAGAAATACATTACTCATAAACACACACATGTGGATGTTTAAGGAAACACATCATAAATGTACAATCTCAATCTGCGTTTCATTATCGTTCTGACCCAAACTCCACATTACCACACCGAACATGAAGCCCAGATGAGAAGCACGTTAGATATCAGCCGTCATAAACCCGTGTTAGACTTGGCTTTCCTGCTAAGACAAAAGCTGAGAGCAAAACACCCTGCAATAAAACAATAAAACGCACCCGTGAAGAGAAGACCTCAAAGAAAGAGTACAGGACATCGTTTATCTATGCATCCCTGATTCAAGTCACTGAAAGTTCACGAAAGAATGCCTATATATCACATATGATGTATCTTGTGAATATATAGTTTTTTCCCTTTCATGTTTGGTATCATTTTAAAAGTCTTAGTGTGATTGGTAAAATGCAATCACTTGTATTGGTAAGACTCAATCACTCAGATGTCTCTTCAAGAATCTAAACTAAAAAAATGAAATGAACACAGGATTCAGTCGATTCTGTCGATGGGTCGACGGCTGACCTGAGGCACAAGAGATGCAATGAAATCAACCTATCCCGAGACACAGAGCCCGTGGGTCATAGAGTGACTTCATCAGATACCTCACACCTCTCACACACTCGCTGACCGCCAAGAACACCCTAGCAACCTCACAGAACAGCCTAGCAACCTCACACCTCTCACACACTCGCTGACCGCCAAGAACACCCTAGCAACCTCACAGAACAGCCTAGCAACCTCACACCTCTCACACACTCGCTGACCGCCAAGAACACCCTAGCAACCTCACAGAACAGCCTAGCAACCTCACACCTCTCACACACTCGCTGACCGCCAAGAACACCCTAGCAACCTCACAGAACAGCTTAGCAACCTCACACCTCTCACACACTCGCTGACCGCCAAGAACACCCTAGCAACCTCACAGAACAGCCTAGCAACCTCACACCTCTCACACACTCGCTGACCGCCAAGAACACCCTAGCAACCTCACTGAACAGCCTAGCAACCTCACACCTCTCACACACTCGCTGACCGCCAAGAACACCCTAGCAACCTCACTGAACAGCCTAGCAACCTCACACCTCTCACACACTCGCTGACCGCCAAGAACACCCTAGCAACCTCACAGAACAGCTTAGCAACCTCACACCTCTCACACACTCGCTGACCGCCAAGAACACCCTAGCAACCTCACAGAACAGCCTAGCAACCTCACAGAACAGCCTAGCAACCTCACACCTCTCACACACTCGCTGACCGCCAAGAACACCCTAGCAACCTCACAGAACAGCTTAGCAACCTCACACCTCTCACACACTCGCTGACCGCCAAGAACACCCTAGCAACCTCACAGAACAGCTTAGCAACCTCACACCTCTCACACACTCGCTGACCACCAAGAACACCCTAGCAACCTCACAGAACACCCTAGCAACCTCACAGAACAGCCTAGCAACCTCACAGAACAGCCTAGCAACCTCACACCTCTCACACACTCGCTGACCACCAAGAACACCCTAGCAACCTCACAGAACAGCCTAGCAACCTCACACCTCTCACACACTCGCTGACCGCCAAGAACACCCTAGCAACCTCACAGAACAGCCTAGCAACCTCACAGAACAGCCTAGCAACATTAAAGAACACCCTAGCAACCTCTTTGTCTTCAGAAAAAGTAAAAATCTAGGTAATTAATGCAATTACATTATTTCCAATATCAGATCATAGAAACATGTTTCATTTAAGACAACTGATATATTTCATAAATAAACATGTAAGCAGGAATATAAAATAGATGTTTATCGCTCTTCACATTGCGATCACAATCACGAAATCTTCACATTTCTGTTAGTCAGTGATTTTTTTAGCTCTCCTCTTTGGTCCATATACTGTACATGCATTAGTTTGAGTACAAAGGTGATTTTCTGATTAACATTTGCTGTGTTATCAGAGTGCAGCTGATAAAAATCAGCCTCCAAAACCATAAAGAACCATAAAACAGACATGATGCTTTTCACAACACCACCATAAAACCCTTGATGGGGACGACGGGCAGACAGACCGATTCTATGTTGCATAAAGGGGGAAAAAAACAGCATAAATGAAGCTAATATTACTACCATGAGGAATAAATACTTGTACAATATATTTATTGTAATGCATAAATCCCCCCCCCCCCCCCCCTTAACCCCTTCACTGCCCTGGCCTTTAACCCTGACCTTTAACCCCCTCACCGCCCTGAGCTTTAACCCCTTCACCACCCTGAGCTTTAACCCCTTCACCGCCCTGAGCTTTAACCCCTTCACCACCCTGAGCTTTAACCCCTTCACCGCCCTGAGCTTTAACCCCTTCACTGCCCTGACCTTTAACCCTGACCTTTAACCCCCTCACCCCCGAGCTTTAACCCCTTCACCATCCTGAGCTTTAACCCCTTCACCACCCTGAGCTTTAACCCCTTCACCACCCTGAGCTTTAACCCCTTCACCGCCCTGAGCTTTAACCCCTTCACTGCCCTGACCTTTAACCCTGACCTTTAACCCCCTCACCGCCCCGAGCTTTAACCCCTTCACCACCCTGAGCTTTAACCCCTTCAGAACAAGCTTCACGTCGCCCCTCATGAGTGAGAATCAGTAGCTGTGTTTTTCCTACCAGCTGTTGCAGTTCTTCTGTCTGGTGCTTCCCGCGGGATGGATCTGGCCTCCGTGTGTGCAGGGACACATGTGGACAGGCACACACTGACCCTGACTGTCCTGTGCCAGTCCGTCGGGACACTGACACCCCGGCACACAGTTCCCTTCGCCCTCGTCCCCCTCACAGCTCCATCCGCTCCACAGATCGGCACAGGACGATCCGCACGGACGCCCGCACTCCTGATACACCTGTCCTCCAGAGCACCGCACCGCTGCAAGAGAGGAACACACACCTGAGCTTCTATCACTACTTCTGATATTTATAATCAACATTTCTCTCGGCTCTGGGGACGCATTTGAACAGCTCTCATATATGTCTTGTGCCAGATTTAACACTATCATATATAATATTAAATATTAATATTATTTGTAATAATATATATTATTATATATTCAATTGTATTATAACATTAGATGTATTATATATAATTCATATATATATATATATATATATATATATATATATATGCGCTAAATAATATTAAATAATAAATAATACAAATATAGATCATATTTCTTAACACACATAATACATATAATTTATTATATATTATTATAAAAATGCTACAATAATATATTACATAATATATTACATTAAAATATATGAATAATTATATTAAATAATTATAATAATATTAATAATAAATATTACAAATATGATAGATTATGTAATCGTGTAACATGTATTATTTGCATTTTAAGATTAAACCGTTTCTTACAGCCAAACATGTGATTTCAACACTTTGACTGTCATATATAACATTGAATATTAATATTATTTTAAATAATGTATATTATTATATAATAATAAATGAAATTATTTTATACAATTAATATATTTAAGTAATATATTGTTAATAAATATCAATACATAAAATAATATAAATATTGAATAAATAATTTTAAGGTGTCAGTATTACAGTGTAAGTACTGAGTAATAACACAAGTACTACTACATGTCCTTACTACAGGGTTAGGGTTAGGATAAGGGTTTGTTTAGGGTTAATTGCATGAAATTATGCATAATTTATGGTTATTTCTACAGTAACTACATGTTACGTGTAACACTGACACTGTAAAATAAAGTGTTACCCACATTTCAAAAATAATATTAACATGTAATATTAATATCTTAAGATTAAAATTTCCTACAGCAGCAGAATGTCTGACTTAACCACTTTAATTAATACAGATAATAATATTTATACAATACATAATATTTATAATCAGAATAATATTACATTTTATTACAAATATCATATTTAATATTAACATGTAAAATCTTAACATTAAACCGTTCCTTACAGCAGAATGTGTGATTTCACTTTATTTGATATAATATATATTATAATATAATTTATATATCTAATATGTATTAATAAATAATAAATATTATTCATAATATTAACAATTATAACAAATAATCAGAATAATATTAAATAATATTAAAATATCATATTTAATAGTTAGTGCTGTGCAACGATTAATCGCTATCAATCGCATCCAAAATAAAAGTGTGTTTACATAATACATGAAAACACACATGCATGTATATATTTAAGTGTTATTTATATATAAAATATTTTTATTTATATATAATATAAATTATGTATAAATATATATACAGTATATATATATATATATATATGCGCAAATATTTCTCAAATATATACATGCATATGTTTGTGTATTTATATATACAAAATAATTATACACAGTACACACACATGTATTATGTAAACACACACTTTTATTTGGGATGCGATTAATAGCGATTAATCGTTGCCCAACACTAATAATATTAACATGTAACATCTTAACATTAAAGCGCTTCTTACAGCAGAATGTGTGATTCCTCCAGCTGACCGGCGCCCCCTCCTGGGCACACTGACGGGCGTAAGCCGCGAGGACGATGCATTGGCACGACTTCTGCGGATCGCAGCCACACACTTCACTGAGACACACACGCATGTACGGCTCTCGGTCCACCACGTCATGACACGCCTGCAAGACACACACCTTTTTCATCAGCACCTGACCAATTAATACAATCACTTACCTTTTCTATTCTATACTATTCTAAATGTAAATGTAACCCAAAGCACACTGACCTGAAACACTGAGCTGTGAATGACAGAACACACACTCTCTGCGTACTGTCTCCGCTGGGTGTACGTCCCGCAGGGGTCAGAGGTCATCGCTGAGGGCAAAGGGCAGGAACCCGTTCTGAATTTGGCGGCAAACGAGGACACGCTGTTCTCGACGTCACCCTCAGGTGTGGTGAAATCATCATGCTGACTCCAGGTCAGAGTGCCACACAATCCTCGAACCTGACATCACAACAAACGGTCACATGACCAACCTGCTAGTTGAGTTAGCTTCAGCTACCAAATTCTATTGTTAAGGGCCGTTCACACCGAGAACGATAACTATAAAGATAACTTTAACGATAACTATATTTGCGTCCACATCAAGAACGATAACTATAATGATAACTATAACTATATTTGCGTCCACACCAACGAACGATAACGGTCTGTTTATTCTTGCGCGCTGTGGTTTCAAAGTGTGTACAACGTCATTGAACATGTTGTTTTTTGCTGTTCTTGTTGCATTTACACGGCTTTAACCAGCAGATGTCCTCAGCATGCTGTGTTTCGAGTGAAACTTGTGTAATCAATCTAATAATCTAACCGTGAATTTAGCTGACGCAATCAATATAGTGGAATAAAAACAACACCTAGTCTTTTTCACCACAACTTCAAAGAAAGCAAGACAATGTTGTCGAAACGAGCACTGGATACCTGAGGTAAAACTTCTCACTGTTTATTCAGAGGGTATGAACAATTGTTTTCCATATCCATTTTCTTGAAAAGGGGCTTGACTTGTCAAACACTGGTGGATTTTTCTGCACCTCGATGATTAACTTCTCCGCAATGTAGTCTGCCATTTTAAATGCGTGAGCCCTTAAATTACAATGGATTCTGATTGGCTGTCAGTGTTTTATTGTTCAACAGCTGGAAAAAAAATCTTTCCAAAAGTGATCCCAACGATATCGTTTCTCAATATCATTTTCATTATAGCTGTGGTGTGAACTCTGTTATTCTTTAAAGGGGTGGAATAATGCCCCTTCTTACAAGATGTAAAATAAGTCTCTGATGTCCCCAGAGTGTGCATGTGAAGTTTTACAGTAGCTCAAAATACCACACAGATCATTTTTTATAGCATGTTAAAGTTGTCACTTTTTGAGGGTGAGCAACAATGCATTGTTTTGAGTGTGGGCCCTTTAAATGCAAATGAGCTGCTGCTCCCGGCACAGGGGGCGGAGCTTCAACAGCTCGTTCTTAGCAGAGACATATAGAGCCCTTTGTTGCGAGGCGGGGTTTGTGTAAATTTTAGGGTTAGTGATGTCACTAACCCGGGAGGAAGCTTGTGTCGTCCCTATCAGTCATTTGTTGTAAAATAACATTTGATTTGATTTGATTTGATTCATTTTATTTTCACAACAAAAGCATAAAAAACAGTGTTATATGTTTCACAAAAAGAATGTGATGGACAATTGCCAAAAAACCCTCAAGGGGCTTAATTAGTGGCAATCTCCATAGAAACAATTATATTTAACAAATGAAAACATATTATAAAACAATTTAAAATTGGATTTAGAGCATAAACCCATATGGAAAATTCAGACAACTAGTAGCAACAATTTTACTCTCTGTTTAAACTGTTCTTTAGAAACCTCAATAAGTGATGTGGGAAGACTGTTCCATACCTTTGACCCTCTGTATAATACACTAAACTGTGTTTGAGTCGTACGACAGTAGGGAGGCCTAATAAGACAACTACTACGAGTCGGATACTGGTGAAATTCATTATTAAAAATAAAAATATTACAAAAGTGCTGGGGAAATAACTTTTTTATAGAGCTATAAACGAATAAAGCAATTTGAAGTTGATTCACTTGGTAAACACTAAGAATACTTGCCTGAGCAAACACTGATTGGGAGGGGTGTCTATGATTTACACAAAATATTATTCTTAAAGTTCGCTTCTGAAGTCGAAAAATAGATTCCAGTTTAGTTGGGGGGGTACTAGCCCAAGCAACATTACAGTAATTGATATATGGGCACAACATTGAGTAATACAACATAACTGCAACTTTTTTGTTAATCAAGTGCCGGATTTTTCCTAATATACCGACCACTTTGGCTATTTTTGTACTTACAGCACTAATATGAGGTTTCCAGGATAAAGAGTCATCTAGTATAACGCAGAGGAAACGAGCAGATCTAACATTGTTAATGGAGAGATTATCAATTTGAATTTTCATTGAAGGTTTAAATGTGTCAGACTTAATACCGAACAATATATAACTTGTTTTTTTTTATGTTGGACTTGAACCAAGCAGATAATTGGTCAAGTTCTTCATTAACTACTTTTATTAAAATGGCAGGGTTTTTATGGGAGTAAAATACACTTGTATCGTCTGCAAATAAAATTTTAGGACGTTTATCTGAGACATTAGGGAGGTCGTTAACATATAATAAAAATAACAAGGGACCCAAGATGGAGCCCTGTGGTAAGCTGCACTGAAGGGGAAGGGGAAGGGGATTCTGTCCCATTATAGTTGACAGTTTGATACCGGTCTGAAAGATAACTGGTGAACCAGAGTAGTGACTTGTTTCGTATACCATAATGTGAAAGTTTTTTTAACAGAATGAAATGGTTAACGGTATCAAATGCTTTTGAAAGATCCAGAAAAATACCTATAGCGTTTTCTTTTCTATCTTTTGCTTTGTATATCTCAGTCAAAAAATGGACAAGTGCCATGTAAGTGGAATGTTGTTTCCTAGAACCATACTGGTGTACATATAAAATATTATTTTTGTCCAGATGTTGAATTAATCTTGTGTAAACAAGTTTTTCAAGAACTTTGGACAGGGCTGGTTACACAGAAATTGGTCTATAATTGTTAAAAATAGCATGATCATCTTCTTTATAAACTGGTGTAATTTTTGCTATTTTCAACTCTACAGGCACAATTCCTTGGTCTAGGGAAAGATTAAAAATATAAAGTAATGGTTTAATGATATCAGGATAAATTGCTTTTAATATTTTACTGTCAATCATATCATGTCCTGGTGAACAGTCTTTTAAATTGACAATTATATCTCTGATCTCATCCTCGGTAACAGATGTAAAGTTAAAATCCTCAGACATTGGAAAATTCGGAAAGTTCGTCTATATTTAATTGTTTTGTAAAGGGGGGCAATTTTCACTCTCGTTAACAGTGATCAAAAATATGGGACAGTGATCAGCCACATCAATGCACAAGACACTGGATTTCATAGTCTTGTTATACACATTAGTAAAAATATTATCTATATGAGTTGCTGAGGTATTAGTCACTCTAGTGGCGACTGAAATCATAGGATTAAAGCTATAGGAATACATAGTGTCAGTAAATTCTTTGATTAACATATTTCCCTGACTATTTTCAATATTAATGTTAAAGTCACCCATTATGTAACAGTTTTTCCTTTCATTAGAAATGATATCCAGTGCATTTGAGATGTCTGTAATAAATGCAGAGAGGTCACAATTATAAAATATCTCCCTTTGTTTGAACTTTGAGCGTCGTAACTTTGCAGATGTTTTTTATGCACAAATAGCAAAATTACACTCTAACTAAAGTTAGAAAAGTCAAATCACAATCAACCACCCCTTTAATATTGAGAACGATTTTTAGAACTATATCTTTATCGTCCTTGGTGTGAACGGGCCTTTAGAATCCATATTCTATTGTTAGAATCTGTGAATAAATAAAGACTGAAGAAGAGATCAGTGTGTTACTGTGGTACCTTATGAGCAAACCCTGGCTGTAGGGTGATGAGGAGAAGAGGCCCGTCCAGATGCCACATCAGTCGAGCCCCGAACGCCTGGATCAGCAGAACACTTGAGGAAGCCTTTCGGACCATCAGATCTCCTGTGATCACCGGCAGAAGCTCTCGCTGACCGTTCACCAGCACTGAACCTGAGATGACAGATTTACAGTCTTCTTGAGGACTTTTGTTTTGCTGTTTTATGTTGTTGTGGCAATGTTGTTTTATATTGTATGGTAAAGCTTTGTGGAAGATAAAAGTAACTAGAGTGAAATGAAAATACATATACATTTGTGTATAAATAAATCTAGATAAGAATCTAGATCTAGATAAGATAGAATGAAAGAATGAATGAAAGAAAGAAAGAAAGAAAGAAAGAAAGAAAGAAAGAAAGAATGAATGAAATATCCATTTACAGTTGATGATGAGACAATTGGATGGATGGATGGATGGATGGATGGATGAAGAGAAAAGAGACAGCTGGATAGACGGATGGATGGATGGATGGATGGATGAAGAGAAAAGAGACAGCTGGATAGATGGATGGATGGAGGGATGAAGAGACACTTGGTTGGATGGATGGATGGATGGATGGATGGATGGATGGATGGATGAAGAGAAAAGAGAGCTGGATAGACGGATGGATGGAGGGATGAAGAGACACTTGGTTGGATGGATGGATGGATGAAGAGAAAAGAGACAGCTGGATAGACGGATGGATGGAGGGATGAAGAGACACTTGGATGGATGGATGGATGGATGGATGGATGGATGGATGGATGGATGGATGGATGAAGAGAAAAGAGACAGCTGGATAGACGGATGGATGGAGGGATGAAGAGACAATTGGATGGATGGATGGATGGATGGATGAAGAGAAAAGAGACAGCTGGATAGACAGATGGATGGAGGGATGAAGAGACACTTGGATGGATGGATGAAGAGAAAAGAGACAGCTGGATAGACGGATGGATGGAGGGATGAAGAGACAATTGGATGGATGGATGGATGGATGGATGAAGAGAAAAGAGACAGCTGGATAGACGGATGGATGGATGGATGGATGGATGGATGGATGGATGGATGAAGAGAAAAGAGACAGCTGGATAGATGGATGGATGGAGGGATGAAGAGACACTTGGTTGGATGGATGGATGGATGGATGGATGGATGGATGAAGAGAAAAGAGACAGCTGGATAGACGGATGGATGGAGGGATGAAGAGACACTTGGTTGGATGGATGGATGGATGGATGAAGAGAAAAGAGACAGCTGGATAGACGGATGGATGGAGGGATGAAGAGACACTTGGATGGATGGATGGATGGATGGATGGATGGATGAAGAGAAAAGAGACAGCTGGATAGACGGATGGATGGAGGGATGAAGAGACAATTGGATGGATGGATGGATGGATGGATGGATGAAGAGAAAAGAGACAGCTGGATAGACAGATGGATGGAGGGATGAAGAGACACTTGGATGGATGGATGAAGAGAAAAGAGACAGCTGGATAGACGGATGGATGGAGGGATGAAGAGACAATTGGATGGATGGATGGATGGATGGATGGATGGATGGATGAAGAGAAAAGAGACAGCTGGATAGACGGATGGATGGAGGGATGAAGAGACACTTGGATGGATGGATGGATGAAGAGAAAAGAGACAGCTGGATAGACGGATGGATGGAGGGATGAAGAGACAATTGGATGGATGGATGGATGGATGGATGAAGAGAAAAGAGACAGCTGGATAGACGGATGGATGGAGGGATGAAGAGACAATTGGATGGATGGATGGATGGATGGATGAAGAGAAAAGAGACAGCTGGATAGACGGATGGATGGAGGGATGAAGAGACACTTGGATGGATGGATGGATGGATGGATGAAGAGAAAAGAGACAGCTGGATAGACGGATGGATGGAGGGATGAAGAGACAATTGGATGGATGGATGGATGAAGAGAAAAGAGACAGCTGGATAGACGGATGGATGGAGGGATGAAGAGACACTTGGATGGATGGATGGATGAAGAGAAAAGAGACAGCTGGATAGACGGATGGATGGAGGGATGAAGAGACACTTGGATGGATGGATGGATGGATGGATGAAGAGAAAAGAGACAGCTGGATAGACGGATGGATGGAGGGATGAAGAGACACTTGGATGGATGGATGGATGAAGAGAAAAGAGACAGCTGGATAGACGGATGGATGGAGGGATGAAGAGACAATTGGATGGATGGATGGATGGATGGATGGATGAAGAGAAAAGAGACAGCTGGATAGACGGATGGATGGAGGGATGAAGAGACAATTGGATGGATGGATGGATGGATGGATGAAGAGAAAAGAGACAGCTGGATAGACGGATGGATGGAGGGATGAAGAGACAATTGGATGGATGGATGGATGGATGGATAGATAGACGGACGGAGGGAGGGATGAAGAGACAATTAAATGGAGGGATAAAGAGACAGCTGGATGGATGGACAGAAGAAGAGAGAGATGTATGACCTGAGTCAGTGAGCGTGAGTGTAGTCGTCAGCACAGTGACCCTCAGCTCTCTCAGACACCCAGCAGATCCTCCTGAACACTGTCCTGCACTGATGCCCACGCTGAGCTTCTGGTCCACGAAATCCTGCAAACACACACCGATGATCTCAAATCACTCCACACACACAGATGATCTCAAATCACTCCACACACACACACACACACAGATGATCTCAAATCACTCCAAACACACACACAATCTCAAATTCCTCCACACACATACAGATGATCTCAAATCCCTCCACACACACACACACACCCCAGGTCTCCTCAGTGACTGACCTCGACAGCTGTGAACTGGCAGTCTCCGCTCTGAAGGCTGAATCTCTTCTGGTCGAAGGTTGTGACGTGCATCGCTCCGATCACAGCGCACTGAGCTTCACATCTCTCAGCAGAACACTCCCACTGACCGGCTCCACACACACTAGTGAGAACACAACAGGAACCTTCACGTCAGCTTCATTTATAGAGCGCTTTTACCAATACAGATCATTTCAAAGCAGCTTCACATTTACATTTACTCATTTGGCAGACGCTTTTATCCAAAGCAACATACATTGCATTTCAAGGCACACGTTTACATTCTTATCAGTTCTCATCAGTTCTTGCTTTCCCTGGGAATCGAACCCATGACCTTAGCGTTGCAAGCGCCAACACTCTACTGTTTGAGCTACAGGAAAGCTTTACATTGATAATAGGAGATTACAGTAACAGAGATTTGTCTTTACAGCAGCTCTAGAATAAAGTTATTGTCCAGATAAAGTTAGTTTTGATTGATTCACTTGCGTTGCAAAGATCATTAGTTATTAAAGGGTTAGTTCTCCCAAAAATGAAAACTCAGTAATTACTCTCCCTCATGTTGTTCCAACCCCGTCAGACTTTCCTTCATCTCCAGAACACAGATTAAGATATTTTGGATGAAATCTGAGAGCTGTCTCACTCCTCCATAGGCTTCTCTGTAATCGAGATCTGCCATCCCAGAAAAGTTAGTAAAGACATCGTTAAAATAGTCCAAGTGTCTACAGTGGCTCAACCTTAAGTTTATCAAGCCACGAGAATACTTTTTGTGCGCGAAAAGGGTTGGAACAACATGAGGGTGAGTAATTACTGACAGAGTTTTCATTTTTGGGTGAACTATCCCTTTAACTAAGGGGGCGCTAACACGACACCGTTCTAACTAAAAACAGAAAACTTTTAATGTGTTCTGGCCGTTCATCCGCACGACACCAGTGTTTGGAGCTTGAGAACGCTAACTTTGAAACAGGCTCCAAAGTGCAAGTGTTGAATTTTTTTTTAAACGTTCTCATCTCCATGTAAACTTCAAAAATGTGAATCTGTGAAACCGGTGACGGCATGAACATGCATATCATGTGTTTAGTCTATCAATCTGTGCGTTTGAATATACAGTCAAACCAAAAATTATTCAGAAACCTTCCAACATTTCTCTCATTATCACAGTTTATTCGCTATAGTTTAGAAAATGGTACTAAAATATGACAAGAACTAGTTGATATTTGACTGGTTTTGTCCGTCCTTCTGTTAGACTGTCTCACACATGAATTATGTTGAATATCTGTCAGCTGTTAAATTTAACTACACAATTAGATAATACCAGTTTAGCTCAACCAATCACCAAGCAATGCTTCATTTTGTTCTGTGTGTAAAAAGAGCATTAGCAATTAAAGAAAAAACACTTCAGCAAAACATGATCAGCTCAAAGTGTCCCAATCATTTTTGGTCCCAAATCATTATAAATTTTATTGGTATGAAAAATGTTGGGCTATAATATGTCACAGTTTACTTTATTTTTCTCTCCTCACTTACATAAATGAACTACAGTGTCCTGCACCAACAGGAGGTCATTTATACCTAATGCTGTGAGATTTTACAGTTCTCATTAACCATTCAATCAGGAATTAGATCACTACACCCATCGTATAGCTGTTCTTATATGCAGTTCATTATCAGACATAAAATATTCATTACTGCTTTCATTGTTTGACCGTTTTTTATTTATATTTGACTCTATTTTGTCCTTCTTAAACTTCAAACAAGCTGATGGCAATTTGTTTATTTATTATATGTGTGTAAAGTGTGTTTTGTGTGTACTGTGAGTACTTTACTGTCTTCATGTATTGCTGCTAATGCACTTTAATTTCCCAACTGGGATCAATAAAGTACTACTACTACTAGTAAAAAAATATAAAAAATTCTATCTGGAGTCTGAATAATTGTTGGTTTAACTGTGTATGTGCGCAGGTGCGTAGTCTTTCTTTCTTTAACATCGCCAAATTACTTGTCCGGCAGCATAATACAGAATTATTAGTCGTTTCCGTGGATCCATGCAAACTGGAACCAGTCGTTTCGTCAGTCTTCACCAGTCGTCTCTGTTGGACCCACCATGTGTTGCACCTCTGTCTGATGGCTTGTCCTGCGCTGTACGTGCGGCGCCGGTGGAAACAGGGACAGTCGACCCGTCGCACACACTGACCCGCGTGCAGGACCAGACCCGGAGGACACTCGCACCCCCCCACACACTCGTCCCGACACTGACCCGATGCCGGAGGACCGGGAGACGAGCAGCTCGCAGGACAGGACGACACGCAGTCCGAGAACACCTGACCGCGCGGACACACACGCTCTGCAGACGGACACACAACAACAACGACTTTATTGTGTTTTCTATGCATGCATAGAGAGAGAGAGAAATATACATATATAAATATAATAAAAATAAAAATATAGATAGATATACATGTATAAATATAAATAAAAAAATTATAAACAAAATAAAATAAATATAAAAAAATTTAATATAATAAATACATATATATATATATATATATATATATATATATATATAGAGAGAGAGAGACAGGTTTGTTTATTATTTTTTATTTATTATATAAATACATTTTTATTTATTTTAACATCATTTGTATTTATTTAATTTAATCATTTATTTATTTATTTATTTATTTTAATCTCATTTATTTTAATGTAATTTGTATTTATTTATTTATTTTAATCTATGTATTTATTTTAAATAAAAAAATAAAAAAACGTTATGTTAATTTCATTTTTATTTATTTATTTTAATCTAATTTCATTTTTATTTATTCGAGAGAGATACCGCCATTTTTGTCATGTTCACTCACCTATCCATTTTTATCTATTTTCGTTATTTATTCTTAACTATGTTTTATCCATGTATCCATAAAACATGTATCTGAAATACATAAAAACAAAAGTATAAAAATAATAACATTAAACTTAAAAAAAAAATCAGCTGCTTTAAGGATTTCAAAGTCATTTTTTAATGCCACAAAACTTTAAGAAATATTTTTTTTAATATATTTAGTCAAATCTATATATATATATATATAAAAAAATTATTATTACTATTTTAATGATTAGCTTTTGTTTTCTAATATTTTAAACTATATTCTAATGTTATCCAAGAGATTCTTTTAGCGCCAAGAGAAGTCAGTTTAGGAGGAAGTAAATACTATGATTATTACCACAGAAGCCGGCGGCCCTCCAGCGGATGATGACGTGTTGCGTCGCACACTCGCGCACGTAGCTGGCTAGCGTATCGCACAGCGCCGTCTCTCTCTCGTTCACATCCAGACTGCAGTACAGATACAGACACGTGTCGATATACGGGCCGGGATCCACCTGAGCGAAGGGCCAGATGTTAGTCAGGAACAGTGTTGTGTGTAACTCATTACAAGTTACTTAAGTTACGTAATCAGATTACTTTTTCAAGTAACTAGTAAAGTAACGCATTAATTTTACAACAAACTATCTGAGTTACTTTTTTAAATAAGGATGGTTATTGTAATTCTAGACTAAATGTGAGCATTTACTCTCACTTGCACACAAAAAAATATTCAATATTCCTCAAAATGAATGAAATCAGTGAAATGCAGAATCAGAATACTATGCAAACCTCCAATAACTAAATATGTTAAATAAAACATACATTTGTATGCATCTAATCTCACTTTATTGACCAATGTACTTGCTTCTGACCTTCGATGATTCAGTTAAACCATAAGCAAAAATGACTATAGATTTTTTTGTTTTTATAAGTAAATCAAGTGTATAAGTGTATAATTTTTCTGTTTTCCAGAATAACAGCAGCTGAAGGTTTGCTTGAGCATTTTGAAATTTGTTATTTTTTACAAATGAGTACCCAGAAAAACACTATATAAATGTAACAAATTATTATTATTATATGATTAATATAATCTGACCTGGTGATGGCAGTGTGAGAAGGGGCTTTCCTTCAGACGATGACACGCTGTCTCTGCGTCACGGCGTAGAGAAACGTCCCTCGAGAGATCACAGCTGTGGCCCAACTCAGCAGCATCACTACACACCTGTGTTACACAACACAACAACACAACTCAGCAGCATCACTACACACCTGTGTTACACAACACAACAACACAACTCAGCAGCATCACTACACACCTGTGTTACACAACACAACAACACAACTCAGCAGCATCACTACACACCTGTGTTACACAACACAACAACACAACTCAGCAGCATCAATACACACCTGTGTTACACAACACAACTCAGCAGCATCAATACACACCTGTGTTACACAACACAACACAACACAGCAGCATCACTACACACCTGTGTTACACAACACAACACAACTCAGCAGCATCACTACACACCTGTGTTACACAACACAACACAACTCAGCAGCATCACTACACACCTGTGTTACACAACACAACAACACAACTCAGCAGCATCACTACACACCTGTGTTACACAACACAACAACACAACTCAGCAGCATCACTAGACACCTGTGTTACACAACACAACAACACAACTCAGCAGCATCAATACACACCTGTGTTACACAACACAACTCAGCAGCATCAATACACACCTGTGTTACACAACACAACACAACACAGCAGCATCACTACACACCTGTGTTACACAACACAACACAACTCAGCAGCATCACTACACACCTGTGTTACACAACACAACAACACAACTCAGCAGCATCACTACACACCTGTGTTACACAACACAACAACACAACTCAGCAGCATCACTAGACACCTGTGTTACACAACACAACAACACAACTCAGCAGCATCAATACACACCTGTGTTACACAACACAACTCAGCAGCATCAATACACACCTGTGTTACACAACACAACACAACACAGCAGCATCACTACACACCTGTGTTACACAACACAACACAACTCAGCAGCATCACTACACACCTGTGTTACACAACACAACAACACAACTCAGCAGCATCACTACACACCTGTGTTACACAACACAACAACACAACTCAGCAGCATCACTACACACCTGTGTTACACAACACAACACAACACAACTCAGCAGCATCACTACAACAACACAACTCAGCAGCATCACTACACACCTGTGTTACACAACACAACACAACTCAGCAGCATCACTACACACCTGTGTTACACAACACAACACAACACAACTCAGCAGCATCACTACACACCTGTGTAACACAACACAACACAACTCAGCAGCATCACTACACACCTGTGTTACACAACACACCAACACAACTCAGCAGCATCACTACAGACCTGTGTTACACAACACAACACAACTCAGCAGCATCACTACACACCTGTGTTACACAACACAACTCAGCAGCATCACTACACACCTGTGTTACACAACACAACAACACAACTCAGCAGCATCACTCACTACACACCTGTGTTACACAACACAACAACACAACTCAGCAGCATCACTACACACCTGTGTTACACAACACAACACAACTCAGCAGCATCACTACACACCTGTGTTACACAACACAACAACACAACTCAGCAGCATCACTACACACCTGTGTTACACAACACAACACAACTCAGCAGCATCACTACACACCTGTGTTACACAACACAACACAACTCAGCAGCATCACTACACACCTGTGTTACACAACACAACAACACAACTCAGCAGCATCACTCACTACACACCTGTGTTACACAACACAACAACACAACTCAGCAGCATCACTACACACCTGTGTTACACAACACAACTCAGCAGCATCACTACACACCTGTGTTACACAACACAACAACACAACTCAGCAGCATCACTACACACCTGTTACACAACACAACTCAGCAGCATCACTACACACCTGTGTTACACAGCACAACACAACTAAGCAGCATCACTACACTCCTGTGTTACACAACACAACAACACAACTCAGCAGCATCACTACACACCTGTGTTACACAACACAACTCAGCAGCATCACTACACACCTGTGTTACACAACACAACACAACTCAGCAGCATCACTACACACCTGTGTTACACAACACAACAACACAACTCAGCAGCATCACTACACACCTGTGTTACACAACACAACACAACTCAGCAGCATCACTACACACCTGTGTTACACAACACAACAACACAACTCAGCAGCATCACTACACACCTGTGTTACACAACACAACACAGCAGCATCACTACACACCTGTGTTACACAACACAACAACACAACTCAGCAGCATCACTACACACCTGTGTTACACAACACAACACAACTCAGCAGCATCACTACACACCTGTGTTACACAACACAACAACACAACTCAGCAGCATCACTACACACCTGTGTTACACAGCACAACAAAACTCAGCAGCATCACTACACACCTGTGTTACACAACACAACAACACAACTCAGCAGCATCACTACACACCTGTGTTACACAACACAACACAACTCAGCAGCATCACTTCACACCTGTGTTACACAACACAACAACACAACTCAGCAGCATCACTACACACCTGTGTTACACAGCACAACACAACTCAGCAGCATCACTACACACCTGTGTTACACAACACAACAACACAACTCAGCAGCATCACTACACACCTGTGTTACACAACACAACACAGCAGCATCACTACACACCTGTGTTACACAACACAACAACACAACTCAGCAGCATCACTACACACCTGTGTTACACAACACAACAACACAACTCAGCAGCATCACTACACACCTGTGTTACACAACACACCAGCACAACTCAGCAGCATCACTACACACCTGTGTTACACAACACAACAACACAACTGAGCAGCATCACTACACACCTGTGTTACACAACACAACAACTCAGCATCATCACTACACACCTGTGTTACACAACACAACAACACAACTCAGCAGCATCACTACACACCTGTGTTACACAACACAATACAACTCAGCAGCATCACTACACACTTGTGTTACACAACACCACAACTCAGCAGCATCACTACACACCTGTGTTACACAACACAACAACACAACTCAGCAGCATCACTACACACCTGTGTTACACAACACAACAACACAACTCAACAGCTTCACTACACACCTGTGTTACACAACACAACAACACAACTCAGCAGCTTCACTACACACCTGTGTTACACAACACAACAACACAACTCAGCAGCATCACTACACACCTGTGTTACACAACACAACTCAGCAGCATCACTACACACCTGTGTTACACAACACAACACAACTCAGCAGCATCACTACACACCTGTGTTACACAACACAACTCAGCAGCATCACTACACACCTGTGTTACACAACACAACTCAGCAGCATCACTACACACCTGTGTTACACAACACAACACAACTCAGTAGCATCACTACACACCTGTGTTACACAACACAACACAACACAACTCAGCAGCATCACTACACAACTGTGTTACACAGCACAACAACACAACTCAGCAGCATCACTAAACACCTGTGTTACACAACACAACTCAGCAGCATCACTACACTCCTGTGTTACACAACACAACACAACTCAGCAGCATCACTACACACCTGTGTTACACAACACAACACAGCAGCATCACTACACACCTGTTACACAACACAACTCAGCAGCATCACTACACACCTGTGTTACACAGCACAACACAACTCAGTAGCATCACTACACACCTGTGTTACACAACACAACGCAGCAGCATCACTACACACCTGTGTTACACAACACAACACAACACAACACAACTCAGCAGCATCACTACACACCTGTGTTACACAGCACAACACAACTCAGTAGCATCACTACACACCTGTGTTACACAGCACAACACAACTCAGTAGCATCACTACACACCTGTGTTAAACAGCACAACAACACAACTCAGCAGCATCACTAAACACCTGTGTTACACAACACAGCACAACTCAGCAGCATCACTACACACCTGTGTTACACAACACAACTCAGCAGCATCACTACACACCTGTGTTACACAACACAACACAACTCAGTAGCATCACCACACACACCTGTGTTACACAACACAACTCAGCAGCATCACTACACACCTGTGTTACACAGCACAACACAACTCAGCAGCATCACTAAACACCTGTGTTACACAACACACCTCAGCAGCATCACTACACACCTGTGTTACACAACACAACACAACACAACTCAGCAGCATCACTACACACCTGTGTTATACAACACAACAATACAACTCAGCAGCATCACTACACACCTGTGTTACACAACTCAGCAGCATCACTACACACCTGTGTTACACAACACAACACAACTCAGCAGCATCACTACACACCTGTGTTACACAGCACAACAACACAACTCAGCAGCATCACTACACACCTGTGTTACACAACACACCAACACAACTCAGCAGCATCACTACAGACCTGTGTTACACAACACAACTCAGCAGCATCAATACACACCTGTGTTACACAACACAACACAACACAGCAGCATCACTACACACCTGTGTTACACAACACAACACAACTCAGCAGCATCACTACACACCTGTGTTACACAACACAACACAACTCAGCAGCATCACTACACACCTGTGTTACACAACACAACAACACAACTCAGCAGCATCACTAGACACCTGTGTTACACAACACAACAACACAACTCAGCAGCATCAATACACACCTGTGTTACACAACACAACTCAGCAGCATCAATACACACCTGTGTTACACAACACAACACAACACAGCAGCATCACTACACACCTGTGTTACACAACACAACACAACTCAGCAGCATCACTACACACCTGTGTTACACAACACAACAACACAACTCAGCAGCATCACTACACACCTGTGTTACACAACACAACAACACAACTCAGCAGCATCACTACACACCTGTGTTACACAACACAACACAACACAACACAACTCAGCAGCATCACTACAACAACACAACTCAGCAGCATCACTACACACCTGTGTTACACAACACAACACAACTCAGCAGCATCACTACACACCTGTGTTACACAACACAACACAACTCAGCAGCATCACTACACACCTGTGTAACACAACACAACACAACTCAGCAGCATCACTACACACCTGTGTTACACAACACACCAACACAACTCAGCAGCATCACTACAGACCTGTGTTACACAACACAACACAACTCAGCAGCATCACTACACACCTGTGTTACACAACACAACTCAGCAGCATCACTACACACCTGTGTTACACAACACAACAACACAACTCAGCAGCATCACTCACTACACACCTGTGTTACACAACACAACAACACAACTCAGCAGCATCACTACACACCTGTGTTACACAACACAACACAACACAACACAACTCAGCAGCATCACTACACACCTGTGTTACACAACACAACAACACAACTCAGCAGCATCACTACACACCTGTGTTACACAACACAACACAACACAACTCAGCAGCATCACTACACACCTGTGTTACACAACACAACTCAGCAGCATCACTACACACCTGTGTTACACAACACAACAACACAACTCAGCAGCATCACTCACTACACACCTGTGTTACACAACACAACAACACAACTCAGCAGCATCACTACACACCTGTGTTACACAACACAACTCAGCAGCATCACTACACACCTGTGTTACACAACACAACAACACAACTCAGCAGCATCACTACACACCTGTGTTACACAACACAACTCAGCAGCATCACTACACACCTGTGTTACACAGCACAACACAACTCAGCAGCATCACTACACTCCTGTGTTACACAACACAACAACACAACTCAGCAGCATCACTACACACCTGTGTTACACAACACAACTCAGCAGCATCACTACACACCTGTGTTACACAACACAACACAACTCAGCAGCATCACTACACACCTGTGTTACACAACACAACAACACAACTCAGCAGCATCACTACACACCTGTGTTACACAACACAACACAACTCAGCAGCATCACTACACACCTGTGTGACACAACACAACAACACAACTCAGCAGCATCACTACACACCTGTGTTACACAACACAACACAACTCAGCAGCATCACTACACACCTGTGTTACACAACACAACAACACAACTCAGCAGCATCACTACACACCTGTGTTACACAACACAACACAACTCAGCAGCATCACTACACACCTGTGTTACACAACACAACAACACAACTCAGCAGCATCACTACACACCTGTGTTACACAGCACAACAAAACTCAGCAGCATCACTACACACCTGTGTTACACAACACAACAACACAACTCAGCAGCATCACTACACACCTGTGTTACACAACACAACACAACTCAGCAGCATCACTTCACACCTGTGTTACACAACACAACAACACAACTCAGCAGCATCACTACACACCTGTGTTACACAGCACAACACAACTCAGCAGCATCACTACACACCTGTGTTACACAACACAACAACACAACTCAGCAGCATCACTACACACCTGTGTTACACAACACAACAGCATCACTACACACCTGTGTTACACAACACAACAACACAACTCAGCAGCATCACTACACACCTGTGTTACACAACACAACAACACAACTCAGCAGCATCACTACACACCTGTGTTACACAACACACCAGCACAACTCAGCAGCATCACTACACACCTGTGTTACACAACACAACAACACAACTGAGCAGCATCACTACACACCTGTGTTACACAACACAACAACTCAGCATCATCACTACACACCTGTGTTACACAACACAACAACACAACTCAGCAGCATCACTACACACCTGTGTTACACAACACAATACAACTCAGCAGCATCACTACACACTTGTGTTACACAACACCACAACTCAGCAGCATCACTACACACCTGTGTTACACAACACAACAACACAACTCAGCAGCATCACTACACACCTGTGTTACACAACAACACAACTCAGCAGCATCACTACACACCTGTGTTACACAACAACACAACTCAGCAGCATCACTACACACCTGTGTTACACAACACAACAACACAACTCAACAGCTTCACTACACACCTGTGTTACACAACACAACAACACAACTCAGCAGCTTCACTACACACCTGTGTTACACAACACAACAACACAACTCAGCAGCATCACTACACACCTGTGTTACACAACTCAACTCAGCAGCATCACTACACACCTGTGTTACACAACACAACACAACTCAGCAGCATCACTACACACCTGTGTTACACAACACAACACAACTCAGCAGCATCACTACACACCTGTGTTACACAACACAACTCAGCAGCATCACTACACACCTGTGTTACACAACACAACACAACTCAGTAGCATCACTACACACCTGTGTTACACAACACAACACAACACAACTCAGCAGCATCACTACACAACTGTGTTACACAGCACAACAACACAACTCAGCAGCATCACTAAACACCTGTGTTACACAACACAACTCAGCAGCATCACTACACTCCTGTGTTACACAACACAACACAACTCAGCAGCATCACTACACACCTGTGTTACACAACACAACACAGCAGCATCACTACACACCTGTTACACAACACAACTCAGCAGCATCACTACACACCTGTGTTACACAGCACAACACAACTCAGTAGCATCACTACACACCTGTGTTACACAACACAACGCAGCAGCATCACTACACACCTGTGTTACACAACACAACACAACACAACACAACACAACACAACTCAGCAGCATCACTACACACCTGTGTTACACAGCACAACACAACTCAGTAGCATCACTACACACCTGTGTTACACAGCACAACACAACTCAGTAGCATCACTACACACCTGTGTTAAACAGCACAACAACACAACTCAGCAGCATCACTAAACACCTGTGTTACACAACACAGCACAACTCAGCAGCATCACTACACACCTGTGTTACACAACACAACTCAGCAGCATCACTACACACCTGTGTTACACAACACAACACAACTCAGTAGCATCACCACACACACCTGTGTTACACAACACAACTCAGCAGCATCACTACACACCTGTGTTACACAGCACAACACAACTCAGCAGCATCACTAAACACCTGTGTTACACAACACACCTCAGCAGCATCACTACACACCTGTGTTACACAACACAACACAACACAACTCAGCAGCATCACTACACACCTGTGTTATACAACACAACAATACAACTCAGCAGCATCACTACACACCTGTGTTACACAACTCAGCAGCATCACTACACACCTGTGTTACACAACACAACACAACTCAGCAGCATCACTACACACCTGTGTTACACAGCACAACAACACAACTCAGCAGCATCACTATACACCTGTGTTACACAACACAACACAACACAACTCAGCAGCATCACTACACACCTGTGTTACACAGCACAACACAACTCAGTAGCATCACTACACACCTGTGTTACACAGCACAACACAACTCAGCAGCATCACTACACACCTGTGTTAAACAGCACAACAACACAACTCAGCAGCATCACTAAACACCTGTGTTACACAACACAGCACAACTCAGCAGCATCACTACACACCTGTGTTACACAACACAACTCAGCAGCATCACTACACACCTGTGTTACACAACACACCACAACTCAGTAGCATCACCACACACCTGTGTTACACAACACAACACAACTCAGCAGCATCACTACACACCTGTGTTACACAACACAACTCAGCAGCATCACTACACACCTGTGTTACACAACACAACACAACTCAGCAGCATCACTACACACCTGTGTTATACAACACAACACAACACAACACAACTCAGCAGCATCACTACACACCTGTGTTACACAGCACAACACAACTCAGTAGCATCACTACACACCTGTGTTACACAGCACAACACAACTCAGTAGCATCACTACACACCTGTGTTAAACAGCACAACAACACAACTCAGCAGCATCACTAAACACCTGTGTTACACAACACAGCACAACTCAGCAGCATCACTACACACCTGTGTTACACAACACAACTCAGCAGCATCACTACACACCTGTGTTACACAACACAACACAACTCAGTAGCATCACCACACACACCTGTGTTACACAACACAACTCAGCAGCATCACTACACACCTGTGTTACACAGCACAACACAACTCAGCAGCATCACTAAACACCTGTGTTACACAACACACCTCAGCAGCATCACTACACACCTGTGTTACACAACACAACACAACACAACTCAGCAGCATCACTACACACCTGTGTTATACAACACAACAATACAACTCAGCAGCATCACTACACACCTGTGTTACACAACTCAGCAGCATCACTACACACCTGTGTTACACAACACAACACAACTCAGCAGCATCACTACACACCTGTGTTACACAGCACAACAACACAACTCAGCAGCATCACTACACACCTGTGTTACACAACACAACACAACTCAGCAGCATCACTACACACCTGTGTTACACAGCACAACACAACTCAGTAGCATCACTACACACCTGTGTTACACAGCACAACACAACTCAGCAGCATCACTACACACCTGTGTTAAACAGCACAACAACACAACTCAGCAGCATCACTAAACACCTGTGTTACACAACACAGCACAACTCAGCAGCATCACTACACACCTGTGTTACACAACACAACTCAGCAGCATCACTACACACCTGTGTTACACAACACAACACAACTCAGTAGCATCACCACACACCTGTGTTACACAACACAACACAACTCAGCAGCATCACTACACACCTGTGTTACACAACACAACTCAGCAGCATCACTACACACCTGTGTTACACAACACAACACAACTCAGCAGCATCACTACACACCTGTGTTATACAACACAACAACACAACTCAGCAGCATCACTACACACCTGTGTTACACAACACAACACAACTCAGCAGCATCACTACACACCTGTTTTACACAGCACAACAACACAACTCAGCAGCATCACTACACACCTGTGTTACACAACACAACTCAGCAGCATCACTACACACCTGTGTTACACAACACAACACAATTCAGCAGCATCACTACACACCTGTGTTACACAACACAACAACACAACTCAGCAGCATCACTAAACACCTGTGTTACACAACACAACTCAGCAGCATCACTACACACCTGTGTTACACAACACAACTCAGCAGCATCACTACACACCTGTGTTACACAGCACAACACAGCTCAGTAGCATCACTACACACCTGTGTTACACAACACAACACAACTCAGCAGCATCACTACACACCTGTGTTACACAACACAACTCAGCAGCATCACTACACACCTGTGTTACACAGCACAACACAACTCAGTAGCATCACTACACACCTGTGTTACACAGCACAACACAACTCAGTAGCATCACTACACACCTGTGTTACACAGCACAACAACACAACTCAGCAGCACCACTACACACCTGTGTTACACAACACAACTCAGCAGCATCACTACACACCTGTGTTACACAACACAACACAACACAACACAACACAGCAGCATCACTACACACCTGTGTTACACAGCACAACAACACAACTCAGCAGCATCACTACACACCTGTGTTACACAGCACAACAACACAACTCAGCAGCATCACTACACACCTGTGTTACACAGCACAACAACACAACTCATGAAAACCACTGCTTTGGGATATTATGAAGTGCACTAGTTCTATGTGGACAATTACTGTATGCTTACATCCAAAACAGGGTATAAGGACTTTTTTAAAATACATGATTATGCAAACATAGCTAATTCTATTTAGTAGCCTTGCTGCCTCTTTTTTTGATCAATCTATTGTATGTAAATACTTAAAGACGTTGTGTCTCACCTGGCCTTGCTGATCTTGTACACGCCATGAGTTTCCAAAGCTGGCGGCGTACTGAGACACACTTCCACTGCTGGTAGTGAAGTCGTCTGCAGAAAATGTAAATGTTGCATTGCAAAATGCATGAAAAACATTGAAAATTGTTGTAAGTTGTAGACAGTACAAAGATTAGCTCAAACAGTAGAGCGTTGGTGCTTGCAACGCTAAGGTCATGGGTTTGATTCCCAGTGAAGGCAAGAACTGATAAGAATGTAAATGTGTACCTAGAAATGCAATGTAAATCTCTGTGGATAAAAGCATCTGCCAAATGCATAAATGTAAATGTGATTATGTGCAAATTTTACTAGCAATTTCTAAGTGAACATTTTTCTTTTAAGTGTAGGAATGCATTAAAACATACACTCAAAATGCAGTAGAAAGAATATAATATGTCAGAATTTGGTAACTTTATTTATGCAATCTTTCCAAACCAAGCCAAACGTTCTTACCATCTGGGTTGTTGTTGTAAACTCCGCAAAGCCCCCTAGTGGCCGCGAGGTGTTCTGCAGTGACGGTGAGGTAGACGGTGTTCTCCATGTCGAACTTCAGTCTGACGCCCAAACCGCTCTCCACAAACACAAAGTCACCCAGCCAGTGAACGCTGACTCCTGACGACGCACACACGTCACCAGAAACACACTTCAATATTTTTCATACACATATACTTAGCCAATAACATGAAGTGTAACAGCAAACCGGAAGTCACACTCCAAACCGTGTAATCATTGTTAACTAAGATAGACAAAAACCTTATTTATCCCCAAGGGGAAATTTTGAAGTTACAGCAGCATACTGTACAAACAGGACAACAGGACAAAAACAAATATTACACTTAAGAAACAACAACAACAAAAAAACAAAAACATATTGTAACTATGTATTCCGAAGATAAATTATGTAGGGAGACCAAAAAACATTATAACAGATATATCATTAAATATAAATGAAAAAAGTTTAATAAATAAATAAATATCCTAAATATACTGTAAGTATGGGTAAATATACTCTCCTAAAAAAAATTAACAATTAAAAAGTATAAAAAAAAATTGTAACTACAAAATTTTTTATTAAAATTAACTTTTATTTAAACTATTTAAAAAAAATTGTTTATTGAAATATAGCTGAAAAAAAAAGAAAAGAAAACGTATGCCACTGGTTAAAGGGATACTTCACCTCTGGAAAGATGAATGTGTATTTAAAATAGGTCATTTATGTAGAAGAAATGTGAAATTATTTTTGAATTTGGAGCTTTCTAGACTGAGAAAAGCCAGAAAATGTATTTTTGACTTATGTGGATGAAAGACAACAACTCCCAGAATGCACTTGCTTCGCTGCCTAGGAGGCCACTCCAAAGCCACGCCTACCGGTTAGAGAGCGCAGTTGAAAACAAGAAGGCTAGGCTACTAGTGAGGCTCCGTGAAGAGGCTGCCCGGTATTTCGAGATCGCCCAAAATGTCCGGGATTCGGCTTTTGCGTTCTACAGTCGCCATTCATCATGTTTACTGTGGCGAGCAGGACGAGCAGGACGAGCAGGACGAGGCTGAGGGCCGCGGGAGAACGGCGCGAGGCCGGTGGCGTGATTACTGAGAGACGCACCGGTCTCCTATCTCTCACGGAGGAGCGGGAATGTTCTTAGCAATGTTAAAACGCACATCAACCGATCACTTGTTTAGCGTTCATGTAAACACTACATTCAGATTCACCAATCGGAATGAATTCAGTTAAATTGAAACAAAAGGTGTGCATGTAAACAATGAATGGCGACTGCAGAAACCAAAAGCCGAATCCCGGACATTTTGGACGCTCTCGACGGCCGGACATGTCAGGGAAAAAGAGGATGGTAACCCCTAATACTCAGCTTTCTCCTACTCCTCAGCTTTCTCCACAGAACAAGAGCCTGTTAGCTTAGCTTCCAAAGAAAGACGGCTGATACTATGTGTACATTCTGTGAGTGAAATCCCACCTCCTATGGGCGGGTTGAAAACATGCGGGACAGCTCCTCCTACTGGCTGTAGTCTTTAGCCTCTGGCCAAAAAATCCTCAGATGACGCAAAATTACGATTTTTGCATCATCTGAGGATTTTTTCCAGACAAAAAATACATAAATCTCTCCTCTCAGGGGGATATGAGGGTGGAAAGCACGGTAATTTGTAAATACTACAGGTTTTCTACTAATACAAATCCTGAAGTATCCCTTTAAGGATGAGTTTTTCAGCTGGAATTCAGAACATAGTATAGTATCAGGAATAAAGCGTCTCTTACCGTTTTGGAAGAGTGGTTCACCCTGCGGTAGAGATAAACCATTAACCGTCATGTTTCCTTTGTGAATAGAGACCAAGCCAAGACCCAACATCATCCGCAGACCCTAAAACACAGAACAAAACACATAAACAACAGCCAAGACGACCATCTGTCAATCAACAATCATAATCAATATAATAACATCCCAAACTCCCAAAACCAATTACACTTTCTGTATCATTGAGGTTCAAGATAAGCTGCCAAGTTTCCAGATTGATGTTTTCATGGACTTCTCATGCAATGACCAACAGAAACCAGCTGTAGAAACATGTCACATCTGTTTGAGACAAATTATATGTTTTGATCATCGGTCTGTTCATAATGACCTTGAACAACTTGAAACCAGATGCAAAAGATGAGTGTTGTGTTCTGAGATGAGATTATAAGATAATTTTCTTGAATTGGCTGATCTTTAAGTCACAAACGAAGACACAAATCAAGTTTCCTGGTGCTAATCGTACAGCCTAAAACTTTAAACTAAAACTCTGATACAATTTCAACATGTTGAAGATCTCAAGAAAACATGAAATGGCTTTTGCAACCCATTGTACCTTCGAATAAGATGTATTTTAGAGTAAAACGATATATATATATATATATATATATATATATATATATATATATATATATATATATATATAATATATCAACAATAAATAAAATGTAGGACTTGATTTTATCCATGAGGAATTAATTTACTATGGACACTACTTAAAACCTTTATTTTATAAAAGTATTTTTAATGCATTAATTATGCCTTGTGATGCACCTTGTAATGCATTATAATACTTATCTACTGTATTCATTGTTGCACCTTTAGAAAGTATAATGCATAAAACACATGGCAAACAACCAATTTTTAGATATAACATAATATTATAATGCATTTTAACTTTGGTTACAATTATTTATTTGCATTAAAATGCATTATATGATATAATGCAGAAAAGATTGAATGCATTATTCATTATAATAAATGCCTTTATAATGCATTATGCATTAAGGCTTTAAGTAACGCTATGAGAAGCCTTTGGGAAAATGTTTCATTTATACCATAAAATGATTCTTTGCAACAATATCAACATATGAACATGAAATTGAAACCAATTTTTCCTCCAAATATGATTTATTTTAGAATAAAACTGGATATAATAAACAAGAAACATAATGAAGGACTTGATTTTATCCATGAGGAATTAATTTGAATTTGAAGTCGAAAATTTGAAAAGTTGTACATTTTGATAAAAGATTATGAATATTTTTTAAGGTAAAATATGTTTATTACATCGACCGATAAATTATGCACTAAAAGACCAGGAACAAGTGTTATATTAAGTTAAGAACGCATTAAAAGTTTTAAGGTAAAACGGTGTCGTGTTAGCGTCCCCTAAGTTAATAACTAATGATTTTTACAACAGAAGTGAATCAATCAAAACTAACTTTAGCTGGACAATAACTTTATTCTAGAGCTGCTGTAAAGCCAAAACAATCTCTGTTACTGTAATCTCCTATTATCACTGTAAAGCTGCTTTTGAAAAATCTGTATGGTTAAAAGCGCTGCAAATGAAGATGACTTGACATAAGCATATGGTCCATTTGAGATCATGCTGACTTCTAAACAGGCGTTTGTGGGAATATAAACTCACAGCGAGTGTGTGTTTGTACCTTGCGACAGTGTCCCACAGTGTCACACACTGAACTGGTGTATACGGCCCAGGTCCCGTCAGTGGATGAGGCCAACAGGTACGTGCAACTGCCCTGGAAGTGGAAGTGTTTTCGGTCAAAAGTACGGTAGTGAGTCCCGCCCCAACTCATACAGGTGCCGGACGCCTGCGGGTCACGAACGCCACGAATCACCGGAGAAGACCTGACATCTGAGGGGAGAGACACAGAAACACACTCAAATAAATACAATTCAATTCACGTTTATTTGTATAGCGCTTTTCACAATCCACATTATTTCAAAGCAGCTTTACAGAAAATCCACATTACAATTTACAGAGTTGTTATCAGAGGAAACTGTCTAAGTTATGTATTTCAGAAATGTACATATACAAAATCACAGTTAGCTAAACATTTTTTAATTTAAACAATGTAATAATTAAATGCAGAAACAATGAGCTCATTGAAGTAATGAATACTTGTTTTGTTTTGTTTTTATTAGTATTTTATACTGTAATTGAGTTTTTGAACACCACTGTTACATTGTAGTCAACATTACAAGTGACATCTTAACATATATCCCATAGTGATGATACATTTTTTAATAAAAATAAATAAAAGGATTAAGCCAAAAGAGGTAATAGAAATCAGATAGAAATAAATAAATAAATAAAAATAAAAAAGCTCTCATTTGGTAGCAATATATTGCATATATTTTCCTCATTTCGCTACATATTGTTCCGCCCTGTCATTGATGTTGAAAGAGATTTTTTTCGTATGATGCCACTTTTGCCAACTCCGTGCTCCACTCCTGGAAAGAGGGTTCACGTGGGTTTCTCCAGTTTCTCATTATTATTTGTTTTCCAACCATTATACTGGTCTGAATAAAGTCCGCTGCTCCACAGTTCGATGTCATTTGTGGATCATTTAAAACATACAGCCTCGGGCAGAACTCCAAGCTAGTCCGGGTAATGTTTTCAATGCAATCATGAATCTTTAGCCAATAGTTCTGAATCATGGGACATTCCCAGAGCAGATGAAAAAGAGTCCCTTCCGAGCTGCAGCACTTCCAGCAGTGTGCATTATCCCTCAGCTTCAGCCTAAACAGCCGGGTCGGAGTCCAATAAAATCGATTAAGAATCTTATGCTGGATTAATCTAATTGGAATGTCTCTTGAAACCCTCTTAGTGTTTTCACAAATACGATCCCACTCTTTATGTGTGACATCAATGTGCAAATCTGCCGACCAAGTTAACATGAATACTTGTTTGTTAACAAATGATTATGACATTTAGAAAATGTAGCATTGGTGCATCTTGATTCAGAATTTGCGTCATCTGAAATAAACGAGTGCAAAACAAAGATGTGTTTGAATTGCATATAAAATTTCGGTTACACTTTATTTTAAGGTGTCATTTTTCTTACAGTGTAATTATATTTTAAGGTGTCATTGTTACAGTGTAATTATATATTTAAGTACTGAGTAATAATAATTAACAACATGTACTTACTATAGGGTTAGGCTAGGATTAGGGTGTGGTTGAGGGTTAGTTGCATGTGCATAATTTACTGTTATTACTGTGGTAAGTACATGTGACATATGTAACAAGGACACTGTAAAATAAAGTGTAACCAAAATTTCCATACATTTGGATTACACAGTTTTAACAAACTAATAAACGTAATGTGATGCATATTTGTCAGTCATACAGAAAGGAAAAAGCTAATAAATATGCATGAATATGGAAACTTGGTTATTGTTTATTTTTAAAAACATTCCATTTATTAGAACTATTACTATTGTAAAATAAAAAATTTGTGATTGAAAATAATGGAAATGTTATATTTATAAATGTGCATATAAAGGGTTGCTAATGTTTTTCTGAGTGACCTACAACAGATTCACAATGTCCTCATAATCTGCACATCAGCTCTTTTCTCTCAGTGTCTGAAACGCTTAGTTTGAAGACTCAGTCTCTCTAAGTCCCGCCTCTCTGAGAGCTGCTCTGCTCTGATTGGTCAGAAAGCAAACGCTCATTATCATATCTGAATCTCAGCTCTTGATCACAGTGATACGAACAGTAACGATGGCGTGGGTTTTACCGTATCAGTCTCAGAAAACAGCGTCTTCTCCACATGAACAACATGAACCATAACTCTCCCAGTCTCAGATACACTACAGTGTTTGAGGGCGGAGCCAAGAGACGATGTTCAGCCAATCAAGACCAGAGACGGGCATTATGCTAATTAGTTACACACCTACAGATTCAGCAGGAAGTGAGACTGGAATTACTGACGACTCGCTTCAGTTCAGAATCAGTTCTTTTGGTCACACTTTAGTTTAGGGTCCAGTTCTCACTATTAACTAGTTGCTTATTATCATGCATATTACTAAAATATTTGGCTGTTTATTAGTACTTATAAAGCACATATTAATGCCTTAATTTGCATGACCATATTCTACATCCCTTTAATACCTAAACGTAACAACTACCTTACTAACTATTAATAATGAGTAATTAGAAGATTATTGAGGTAAAAGTCGTAGTTAATAGTTCTATCTTTTGGGAGACAATAATTTTATTTATCTGCACTTTGATCCTTGAAACTTTGTAGACCTTTTACATTCACAAACTATATTAACTGCTATTATGAAGCGTACTATCTGCAAAAAACATAACAGGTGCACTTTAAATGAAGGTGTAAGCATCTACTGAGGGATGTGAAGAACACTAGTAACCTGGCAGGAGTGTGTATGTGCACGACAGACACGTCTGATCGGATGCGTTTCTCCAGCTCAATCCCCACAGGTTACTGCAACACTGCTCGAGTGCCATGAGGGATGAGTTATGAACCCCGGGAAACTCCTCACACGTCCAGGTGGAGAAACACTGACCCCTGGCACCCACTCCTGCACACAGAGACACACAACATGCATATCACCATAACATGCATGAAGAAGACGTTCTCTGTGCGTACAGAGAAAATAACATATTCAACAACATAAAAAATAAATCAAATAAATTCATTATTTATTTAGATTTTCAAGTAATACAGACACACACAATAACGTCAATGAACAGACAAACAAACCCCAAAGCGCTGAGAGATGAACAACTACATATAAAAAAGTATACGTCTCTTCCTGCATATATTATTCAGACACATGACAGAAAAAGGAAAAGAAATAAAGCAGAGTAAAATCCCCATAGTAGGTGGTCAAAGTTTCTGAAGAAAAGAATGCACAGGTTTCCATAGTCTCCAAAATTTGGCCGACTTGTGATTCAACAACATTTTTCATATCCGATGATCCACAAAGACTCCAGATGTGTGATCTCACCCTGTGAGCAGTGCGGGCCGGCCCAGCCTTCACAACACTGTCTGAGCGTCCGGTTCACCGTCTCCGTCTCAATGTCTGGAGGTCTAAGAGACAAACACACACACACACACACATGATGAGACATCGCAACATGCTTTGGTAAAAATATGTGGTTAGTTTTTCTCAGTTTAATTACACATTGAAATGTAAATAGCACGGTAAGTAATTTAAAACATTAATAAAACATGTTCTTAACATTCTTTAACTTAATTACAATAATTTGAATTTTGAGGCAAAAAAAAATTATATGAAAAAATATCTATTAAAATATGCTATGAAAAAAATTTATTTTGATTTTGAAATGGGCATGTTTTTGAAAGACTGTGTGATTTTATTTAAACAAAATATTTAATAAATTGAAGGGGTCATGAACTGAGAAATCAAATTACACTTGATCTTTTGACGTATAAAAGTATAAAATAAAAATAATATAATAATATATATTGGATAAATAATCCAACTGTTTGTGATTATTCGATAAGGCTTTTAAAATCATTTTATCCAGGTGTATATCCAGGTTTTTCCAAGAATTAAATAACAATGATTTGAGACAAAATAAAATGAGAAAAATTATTTCACTTGTCATATAGATTTTTTTGTTGTTTTAGGGGTTTTAAAGCTTTTTGTCTTATTTAAAATAATGTTAAGTCAACCTCCTGGTTGGGAACCACAGGGTTACACCAAGAGAAGTCAGTTTATTATAAAAAATAAATAAAAAAAAAGACAAAACTAATCGTAATACCTATGTTAGAGATATAAATGAGGACATGTATCTGATCTGACAGAATAGCTGGGATAATGATGTTATTTCCTCACTTGAATATGTAACAGGACGCTTTAGATCCCTGTCCTTTGTAATAAAGCGCGATGCCGTCATCTCCTCCGTGCTCGTGCCGCATCCGGTCCACGTCGAGCCTCCAGCCCTGTGTGTTAAACTGATACACCGAGGAACAATCCACCTCTCGCTGCACACGGGGCGAGACCATCCTCTCCACCGTCTCCTCCACCGTGTGTTCACACCAGTGCCTGGGGTCAAGGGTCAGGGGTCAAAGAAAGCAGATCAGACTTTTACAGTTTCGCCACTACTTAGGGTTACGGCTTTATTTAATACATTGCAATAGGGCAACGATTAATCGCGATTAATCGAATAAAAAAAAAGTGTTTGCATAATATATGTGTGTGTACTGTGTATAATTATTTTGTATATATAAACATATGCATGTAATAAGAAATATATGCATATATATATATATATATATACATAATTTATATTATATATAAATATATTTGATATATAAATAATACATTTTTCTTAAATATACATGCATATGTGTGTATTTATATAAACAAAATAATTATACACAGTACACACACATATATTATGCAAACACACACTTTTATTTTTATTGGATGTGATTAATCGAGATTAATCGTTGCCCAGGACTAGTTAAAATGTGATGTTAGGTTGCAGTAAAGCATCTGACCCCGTGGCCACGACCAGATGAAGCCCCAGTAGAGACACAAACAGAACCTTCATTGTGTCTCTGAAGAGCTGAAGTTCTTCACCATCCAGCCTAGAAACACCAATTAAAACAATTAAACAATTAAAAATGTTTCTGCTATTTACTTAAAAAAAAATATGGTAACAATATTAGACATGATATTTGTGCGTAGTTAAGGCTTGATTTCATTCATGGAATCTACCTGAATAAATCATGTAAAATCCCCTAATTTACTTAGTCTATGACACAATGAATTTAATATTTTTTAGAGAAATATGCTTTTTTATTTTAAGTTGAATCAAAGTTGTGTGAATTCGAGTGAATGGAAATGACCTGTTTATATTTGACTGAGTTATATTGCATATTTAAAAGACTGTGCTAACACAACACAGAAACAAACTTTATCATTATAAAAGTTATTGCTCAATGAACAAAACAACATGACTCAGAGAATTAACATGCGGTTATTCACCAGCTAACCATAAGCCCTCTTCTGCACAATGGTAACGATCTAAACTTTAACATAATAGAAACTCTTTCAAATGTCAAACATAACTGAACATTAAACATTAACAGATACTCAAAAACACACTGAATAACACTTAATTTCAAAATGTACTCTCCATTTCCACCCATGTGCAAAGCATGCTGGAAACTAACACTGGTGTCTCTAAATAAAACTGCATAATTGAGCTAATTCTCTTAAAATAAATTAGTAGCCTTTTTTCCTTAATTATATCAGATTTATCGGCTCCTCAATTCAAGCCTCAAAACTGTGTATGTTTCCTTGAAAAAATTAGGAAAATGTATCTCTTGGTTTTATTAGTGAAATAATTTTTATTTAGATTTTCAATAAAACACTGAAGCACAATTTTCTTAATAAAATATACACAATATTTGTAATTATCACCTTAATTTTTTTAATGAAAATTACAAGACCCATGATTACATTTTTACAATGCCAGTACACTTCAGTTGTAATATTACCAATCGGTTTGTTTCCCTTTGTCTTGAAATGCGTAAAAGCTTGATATTAGTTTAAAAGACAATTATACGTGTGCCTGTGATTATGAGGTTCTTTACATAGCCTACATCTTTGATCATTCCCATAATTATATTGGAGATTTCATGACTTATTTGTCCAAATTATTGTCTGGTACTTTATATCCCAGTGGAAAAAAATATGTTCTAACTTTTTTTTTGCTAACGTTCCCATTAAGTTACGAAACCATTATTTTTTTAATGTTCTCTGGTAGTTCAAATCATCCAGTTAAAATAAATAAATAAATGTCTTGGTTATGCAAGCATTAAGAGAATATTCCATTTTGCAAACATTATGGGAATGTTACTTTTGTATGTTCTCTGAACATTCCGAAACAGTTGCACCAAAAAAAAAAAAAAAAAAAAATGCTATATGAACGTCTAAAATGTTTCAGGAAATACCGTTTATAAACAAGTTCTATGAAAAAAAAAATCCTTTTGATTTTTAAAATGGGCATGTTTTTAAAAGACTGTGTGATTCATTAAACAAAATATTTAATAAATTAAAGGGGTCATGAACTGAGAAATCAAATTTCCCTTGATCTTTTGACGTATAAGAGGTCCCTGCACTATGAAAATAATCCAACTTTTTGTAATTATTCGATAAACTAGATGAACGGCCAACTAAAATGTTTCAGGAAAAAAACTTTCCATGAATGTTGTATAAATAATGTTTTTGTGCTAAGATTTTCAGAACATTTTTAAAAACCAGATAACTTTAAATGAATGTTATATAAACGTTACTGGAAGAACGTTTGTTCATAACTTTGAGAGAACCTTCCCTTTTAGGATATTTTGGGGATATTTAATTTAATTTTATCAATCAATAAATTCCTCTTGAAACAAACTTTGTTGTATTATTTTAATTTAATACTGTGAAGCTGCTTTGATACAATCTGTATTGTGAAAAGCGCTATACAAATAAACTTGACTTGACTTGACTTGACTTTTAGCTACATGTAACATAAAATCTCAAAAAAAGTGAGACATGCTTTTAAAAAGACAATGATGCAGGACTACAGTTATGAAATATAGTAATTAATTACATAACCATGAGTTTTTACCTCAGTCAGAGCACAAGAGAGTCCGATGTCTTCACAAATTGATTCCTTCGTCTTTATTTGTTTCCAGTATATTCCAAATCCAGATATGTCTCAGTGTTCGCCGTCTTCCACAGGGGTAGAGCAGTTCTTTGGTCGGGTTATGTGTAGGTTGGCAGGTTTTAAATGGCGAGCAGTGGACGGGCCCTTGGTAACATGTGGAAAGCGTGTCATTGGTGGAAAGTCTGAAGGGTCACAGCTGTAGATGCATCCATTAGTTCATCATTTGGTGACGCCAATGTCCCTCCATCACAACGGGAGAAGGGGGTTTAGACGGTGAGGGTAGATCCCTCTGATGGAGGGCTGTTTGTGCAGGTCTAATCCTATAAAGACTCACTTTGGTGGAGGGATTTCGGGGGCGTTTATTTAATAAAGTAAGTCAATAGGTGAGGAGCAGGGGGCATGTAAACGCAACCAACATCTCTGGCCTGAGCTTGGAGAAAGAGATCTGGGGGGTTTCCAGACACAAACACAGCTGCTACCATACAACATTTCCTGCAGTCTGAGAAGATTTCCTCTTTACCACACGCGTCTCTTTAGGATGGTCTTAAACTATAGAAATGTGTGTTCAATGACACTATTGAGGAAGAACAGCATAAAGTGCAGAATATGTCCTCCCATCCATCAGTACACTGTAAAAAAGTTATAAAGTAGTGCTGGGCAACGATTAAGAAATGTTTGCATGTATATATATACACATTTATATTATATATAAATAACAAATTTTTCTTAAGTACATGCATGTGTGTATTCATATATACACACAATAATTATACACAGTACGCATATTATGTAAACAAACTTTTATTTGGGATGCGATTAATCATTGCCCAGCACTAAAATAAAGCAAATGTTACTTTTTAACCAAGGTATTTCATTTTACAAGAAAATACCATTTCAGTTTAATTCAATGAGTTTTTTTTATTTGTAGAAGCAATTTCTGATTGAAATGGTTTCTAAGTAAATCCTACACCAATGTTTTTTCAGTGCACAATATTAAGCTTGAACGACTGACCTCAGAAGGGAAGATGTTAAAACACTTCCTCCAATCTCAGATTAACATGCAGAGTCACTATAAATCAAGTTTGACTTCTTGAAGAGTGCAAACAATGTGGTTCTGTGATGCTTTTGAAACGCTGATCTACTTGTTTGAGCAGCTCCAAAAAGTGACCAGGGTCAATTATAGTTAACTAAAACTAAACCGATAAGAAATCAAAACATAAAATGTTGTCTTCCTGGTAGGCGGCTCAGTATATCTGAGACCAAACAAGAACATCACAATCTCTAGTTTGATGTCTAACATGAGTTTGATCTGCAGGAATGAAGAAGAGAATGAGATGCTGCTGGTCATTTTGTCAAAAGCGTCTCCATCTGAAACTGGCAAATGAGAAGGAAAGGATAGGGTCAGGATATATACTCTGAACACAGGTATTAAGGATCCAGACACACTTTATTTGGCAACACAGGGCAGAGGCAGGTGAGTAATATGGCAATAAATCAGATGGGAAGAACGGGCAGAAGAATGACAGTCTTAATACTTTCTCACGATGCAGTTGGAGAACGCAGATAAACACACCTCGGTAGTGGGGATCATAACTGTCAACATTTGGGTACCAAAATACGGGAGACCGGGAATGTTTCAGTTCAACCACATGCGGTTTCACGTCATCTATACCCATCGCCAAATCATAGAAAAATTCAGTTAAGACAGTTGTATTCATCTTAATACACAACAAATCAATATACAGAAAACTGATTTCTAAAAGAAGGTATAGGCCACAAATCTGTGAGTAGGCTACAATTTTCAAGACTGAATAGGTGATGTAATATTCAGTTACTGTAAAAAAAGTTTCGTACAAGATCTGGCAACTGGACAACCTTGGAATAATATATTGATGTGATTATTCATTTAAACATGTTTGGGCCATACAAATAACGGGAGAAATAACAAAACAGGAGGGGGGTGGGAGATGGGTGTGAAATACGGGAGACTCCCAGGGAAAACGGGAGTGTTGACAGGTATGGTGGGGATGGAGTTCAGTATTGCATGTAGATTTCCTCAGGAACAGACATGGAGAAACTGGAACACACTCTGGAGAAATGCAAAGAACAGGTGGAGTCTTTAAGGCCAGACATTTGACTGAGGTGTGTGCTTATGTAGTGCGTTGATAATGGTGTAATTGATGACAAGCACTTGTGATTAGTAGTGTGGTGACTGATCGCTGTGTGGTGGAAGTGAGAGAGCCTGGCTGATCTGTGACATTACCCCCCTCTCCATGGTCCGCTCCAGCGGATTGGGGGCTCAATTTCCAGCAGGGCAGGCGCAGACGAATGTCCCATGTAGAGAGCCAGACGAGCTGTCCTGGATGGTATACCGGTGTGTCTCCTCGTCTGACATATGCGGCGCACTGCCTGCTTTAGATGAGCCTCATCCCATACCCTCTTGCTCTCCTGGAACCAGTGGTTGATGGTAGGCATCTCTGACTGCTCGCCTGACCAGGGGAACAGTGGAGGTTGGAAGCCAAATATGCACTTAAAAAGAAGTGACGGTGGAAGATTGTCAGAGTGAATTTTGGGTATACTCGGCCCAGGCGAGGAACCGGTTCCAGGTGTCCTGTGGACTCTGGCAAAAGGTCAGAAGGAAGTTGTTGATCTCCAGCACTTTCCTCTCCGTTTGACCATTGGTTTGGGGGTGGTAGCCGGATGTCAGACTGATGGTCAGGAGCAAGAAGAAAGCTTTCCACACCTGTGATATAAATTGTGGGCCACAATCCAAAACAGTGTCTCTGCAGTTTCCAGGGCTGTGGGAAGACATTTCAAGGGAATCAACTTACAGGCTTTGGAAAATCTGTCTATGATTATCAGGATACATGTGTTCCTTCCTGAGGGTGGTAGATCAGTAATGAAGTCGACTCCTACAGTAGGTGTGACCATGGGCGTCGAGGAAGGAGCTTGCCAGACGGAGCGTGGAGTCTAGACAGGGCATTAGCATGGATATTCTTGGAACCAGGACGATAGGAGATACTAAATTGGAAACGAGTTAAAAACAAAGCCCATCGGTCTTCTTTCAGGTATATACGGTCAGCAAGTACCACAAACAGGTACCGATCTCCCTCTAACCAGTGCCTCCACTCTTCTAGCACAAGCTTGGTAGCCAGGAGCTCACGGTTACCGACGTCGTAATTTTACTCCGCCGGGGATAACTTCTTGGAAAAGAAGGCGCATGGAAGAGGTTTGGATGACTCCTACTGCTGGGATAGGACTGCACACACTCCGGTTGTAGCCGCGTCAACTTCCACCAAGGCGGCTTTGTCAGGGTTGGGATGGGATAGGAGTGTTGCGGTTGTGAATACAGTTCTCAGGGTTTCAAGGTTACAGCTTTGTTGGCTTTGGGGTTCCAGGACAGAGACTTGGGCCTGCCTTTCAACAAGATGTGAGTGGTGGAAGTGAGAGAACCTGGCTGATCTGTGACATTGCCTCAGTCAAATGTCTGGCCTTAAATAAGGAAAGACTCCTTTAACTGTTCTTTGCATTTTTCCAGAGTGTATTCCAGTTTCTCCACATCTGCTCCTGAGGAAATCTACATGCAATACTGAACTTCATCCCCACCCAAGGTGTGTATCTCCGTTCTCCACCGGCATCATGAGAAAGGATTAAGCGTATCATTCTTCTTCCCGTTCTTCCCATCTGTTGCATTGCCATATTACTCCCCTGCCTCTGCCCTGCTAAATATTTAATATGTCTGGCCTCATTTGCTTATTTTAATTAATTTTAATAATGAATTTGAGTGACATCAGGTTAAGACGAACGAAAAATATTCATGTTGACTCAAAAAAAACATTGGTAAAGCAAATTTTTTAAAGAGTACATTGGTTACATTTAATGAAATTAAGCTGGAATCATTTCTATGAAGGGTTGTCGTATATACTCATTTTAAATTAATGAAATTGAACAAAGAGCTAAAATAATTTGAGTGCAGAATATTTTAGACCAAACAAGAACATCACAATCTCTAGTTTGATGTCTAACATGAGTTTGATCTGCAGGAATGAAGAAGAGAATGAGATGCTTCTGGTCATTTTGTCAAAAGCGTCTCCATCTGAAACTGGCAAATGAGAAGGAAATGATATGGTCAGGATATATAAACTGAACACAGGTACACAAGTGTTGGCAACACAGGTCAGAGGCAGGTGAGTAATGTGTCAATAAATCAGATGGGAAGAACGGGCAGAAGAATGACAGTCTTAATACTTTCTCACGATGCAGGTGGAGAACGGAGATAAACACACATCAGTACTGGGGATGAGTTCAGTATTGCACATAGATTTCCTCAGGAACAGACGTGGAGAAGCTGGAACACACTCTGGAGCAGGTAAAGAGCAAAGAACAGGTAAAGGAGTCTTTCCTTGTTTAAGGACAGACATTTGACTGAGGCTGAGGTGTGTGCTTATGTAGTGCGTTGATAAGGGTGTAATTGATGACAGGTACTCGTGATAAGTAGTCTGGTGATAGAGATCGCTGTGTGGTGGAAGTGAGAGAGCCTGGCTGATCTGTGACAAAGGTTAAAATGGTCAAAATTTGAGGAATGGACGTACACTATTAAATTATATTGTAGAAAGTATGAAAAGAAAGTGTCTAAGGTCTATCAAAGCGGGCATTACTGCAAATAATGTACGGAAATTTTAAACAAATTAGTCATTTATAACATTACACAACCTTGGTAAATAAATGTATCAAGTTTTCAAAACAAAAAATTCATTTGACTCGTGTATTGCTGCATTTACAAGCCGCTGCATTAATGTGTCCTTGGGTTTAAAAAAAAAAAAATTAATACCAGAATATTGTGTTTCTTAATGTTATGGTGGAAAATGTCATGTATTAATGTGATGCTTGGGAAAAAAACCAATAAACCATTTTCAAATAATGAGCAATAACGTAGTGTTAAATAAAACTTCTTTATAGAGACTTGGATAGCATTATTCAAGGTTTATTTGTCTTGCAGGACTTTCTTTTGGGTATTAGGCTTGTAGTTTAAAGTGCAGGGAAGATGAATGTTAAACATAAACTTTAATCCAAAAACAAACAAAATGTCTCAAACAAGTGACGAATTAAAACTGAGCAAGCATAAAAGTGCTTATAATCTTAAAACACATCTTAAAGCTGCCGTCGGCAAGTCTGGCAGATTGGGTCGATTAGCCAAAATTTTGAATGTTTACAACTCTCATGCCCCTCCCCACTACCAGCGAGCACCCTCCCATCGAGGTCGTGCTCGTCAGTGCGTCACTGTGCGTGTGTACCTGATTTTCTGTGAACGCGTCCGTCTCTTCAGCATCTATCAACACCATGGACTCGGAGGTAGGCTGCCCTGGCTAATCTATCCATAGATAGCAATAAACAAGGAATTGGAAGCTTGTTAGTAGATTTTCTCTCCGCCATCACGCTTCATGCAATCTCCAGGCGAACTTCAGGCGTGGCGTGTGCATGTGATATTAACGTGTGCGAGTGAGGGGGGATCTGTGGCGTGTGCACGACCTGTGATTGACAGTCAGATCTCACACCCCCCTGCGCTGATTGGACCCGATGATCCGGGAGCGCTGGATTTTTGCAAAACAAATAACACGCTCCAGGTGGAGTTAGAAGCTCGGGTTTTTTCTAAAACCACCTTATTTATGTTGTTCTGTCGGATTATAGTGTCGATTACACTGAATATGATCAAAAAAATGTTGCCGACGGCAGCTTTAATATTGCAGGTTGCAACAGATTACTGTTTTGGGGATTTAAGTGTTTATCATTAAACTCTCTGCAGGCCAGCATTATGAAATACTCAAGCTAATAATTAACCATAACAGCCTCATATGTATACGGATGGCCTACTTAATGTCAGATGGTTTTGACTGGTGTGAAACCAGCAGTAAAGGCATCAGCTGTCTTTCCAATCAGTCTCACAATGTGATTCACTTCAGCTGTCAGAACTTTGTTACTCCCTGTTGAAAAAGTGCAAATGAGCTGTATCGATTTAACATATGTGAACTGCATTTTAAAGTTTCTACATCTGGGCCCGTATTCATTAAGATTCTAAGAATCCTCTCTCAGAAAACTCTTAATTTAGCTTAAAAACTTTTACGTAGGAGTCTTAGCTTAAAGGTCCCATGACATGAAATTTTCACTTTCTGAGGTTTTTTAACATTAATATGAGTTCCCTTAGCCTGTATATGGTCCCCAAGTTTCAAAAAATTTCAATCGGTGTAAATCGAGCTTTTGCTATCTTTCTCTGCCTTTGAGAAAATGGAGGCTCATTCGCGCTGATCTTGAATCTCCTCCTTATGACGTCATAAGGAGAAATGTTACCTCCCCTTTCTCTGCTTTGCCCGCCCAGAGAATATTTTCCGCCCATGAGAAAATGCGCTAGGAAGTAGGAACGCGCGCGCGCGATTTTAGTTTGTCCACGAGAGATATCATGGCTTTTGAGCGAGCGAAGCATAACAATTGCTCAATAATTGGATGTACAAATGAACACCGAAGGGTCAATACAGAGCTGGGCTTGCTGAACGTCTGAAACTAAAGTCTGGATCACTCTCTTTGGCTCAGCTACACACCTCGGACAAGTAAGTCAACTAATGATATATAAGTGTGTTGCTTTACTGTTTATGGTTACCTAGATTTTACACGTAGAATGTGGCTGTAACATTAGCTATGCAGTTTATGTGTGTGAATACACACACACTGTAACGCGAGTGTTGTACACGTCTTTGTTATTTGGATAACCGTTTTCCTGTTGGTTAAATGGCGCGCGCGATATCCGCATTTCAAGATCGCAGAGCTTGATGTAATTGTAATAAGATAAATACAGACGTTACAGATCTCTCATGAAAAGGCAACAGTAGGTTAGCGTTAGCTACATGATGATAACTGTAAACCATCCGAATAAAGTACCGTATCCAGACATAATATTTTAAACTAACCATTCGGAAACGTCCTGCTGGAGCCGCTGAGTTGCAACTTCTTCATCCGTTGCTTCTCCATCTGGATCAGATTCTGGGTCAAACTGAAATGCTTGAACGACTGCGTGTCTGCGTGCCATTGCTATATCCAACGTAAACATGCACGCCACGTTACCGTTGCGCAAGATGGTCAAGGCCACACCCACCCTCCACCTTGCGCCGCCTTTCTCCTCCTCATTAGTATTTAAAGCTACAGACACCGAAACGGCCCGTCTGAAGGAAGCTCATTCTGGGACTGGCTTGTAGTGGCTATAATTCCGCACTGAGGCTGAATTTTTGGAAAGAGATTTCAGATACAGTACTAGGGACCACTAATGACTATATTAAAGCCTACAAAAAGTAGCATGTCATGGGACCTTTAAGAGCAATTCGGGACCGATCTGAGAGCAACTCTGAGTAAGGAAAAGACAAAAACTTTCATCTTAGTGAGGAGGCGGGGTTGACCCCGTTGCTATGTATGACACAATCTTTTGAAGACTGTGATTGGTTGGTTGTCCAAGAAGAAAAAAAAAAAAAGTGATTTTAAGTATAGGGTCTATTCTAAGCCTTCACTTTGAAATTACATGCGTAATTTTTCCTATTTGACCGTTCTCACACACACACACACACACACACACACACACACACACACACACACACACACACACACACACATTATATATGTGTATATAAATCCTTTTTATTTTTATTTACCATGGTATGGTAATAATGTATCATGCATGCTGTTAATTTCCTATAAGGTATTTGCTTGGCTTAGAATGATAAAAATTGTTCCACTCTTTCCAATTATTTTCCACTGATTGCTGGCATGTCTATTTAAGTGGTGGTTTGAATGTTGGTTTTAATGTATCAAACATGGAATTTTCCCAGCTGCCAAATATCATAATGTAGTGATTACTTTCATTTCTGGCGCTATGGCATTTCTGTGCTGTGTTGGAGATATTAGCGTGTCTCTAATAAGATCAGTCACAAACATGATCCCTGCACGATCTAATATATAGCGTCTTATTAACTCACTGTTATTCATTGTCTGCAACACATTTCTTCTCCCTCTTCGTCTTTCTGCCATTTTCTCCTCTGCTAAAGAAACTCTTAAGCCTCTTAAAAGTCCTCATTCGTGCTCCTAACAATTTTGACCTTAAGACCTCTTTTAAGGGTTAAGATGCTTTCTGTATTACTTTATTCTTTACTAGGATTTTTTCTTTAATTTTAAGAGTAAACGCCCACATTTCTAAGAATTTTCTTAGAATTGTGTCACTAGGAGCTACTTTTTGCATTAAGATTCTTTATGAATACGGGCCCTGGTCTTTTCTCTTAATTCCTTTTTATACTATTTTCATTTTAAAGTCCTCCTGTAGTCTATAATTGTATCAAAACTTTATCAAACTCATCTTTGATCAGCAAAATTACATATTTAAATGTTTTTTTCTTTGAAAGAAAATTAGTTTTTTTCTTTCATGTCTTAAAATATCTTGAATATCTTGAATGTAACTCGACACCCCTTGCCTCATTTAGTATACGTGGTTCTATTAATATGCAAATGAGCCCCGCCTCCACTCACTCACTCAGCTCAGAGATCCACTGGTTGACGATTCACTGCAGTTTTAAGGAGGAAATACTCAGCAATGGTGTCGACTTATGAACTTACACATGCTTTGTCTTAAAGCATATTAAAAACACCACATAGACACATAAACAGCTGGATTTTCACCAGAGGGGGACTTCAACTGGACTTACCTTAGAAAATATCTTTAAGATGTTTGACTTCATCAACAGTATAACTGTGGAATATCCACTGCATTATTTCCTGTTCACACATTTTGTTTTATCTGTCTTACCAGAAAGTGTGAACATTGTGCCTGATCTATAGGAAACATACAATAACATGCAATATAAAAGTGCACAAACTTTTAGCTGCTAATAATCTGACTATTTATCACATTTGAATTAGAGATGTTGCTATGTGCAGCTATATTTGCCATAATGGTTTTACAGAATGTTATTCCACATATATTATGGTATATTGTACATAATTTTGTTAATTTCATTGTTATACAATTAAAACTTAACATTGCATAAAGTATGCAAAAACTGTATATTCTATATTTTATTTGTATAACTGATATAGTGCTGCTTCAATATGTGTGCCCAAAACTATAAGTAGCATTGTTCTGTAAAAATACTGATATGATTAAGGGAAAGCTGAGTTAAGTGTACAGGAAATTATGTGATAATATGACTATGGAATTGGGCAGAAAGAAAAATGTACAAACCTTCTAATATCCTTCCTGATATCTGCAAAATTACCTAAATGCTTTTTCTAACATATAATATGTAAATGTTTATTCATGTATATCTCTAAATACATGAATAAAACCACCATGAATTTGCCACAGTACCTATTGGATGAAACCACAACTTAATTTTTGATTGGCAGATATATTTGCTGCTATTAGTCAGCCTGTGCAATTATATTATTTTGAGTCAATATTAATATTTAATAAATGTATGGTTCATATTAGTATATGATAATTGTTAAGATATAACAATATATGTGCCATACAAACTAATAGTGTATAGGTTATTCATGTAACTTATATCATGGGCTCCAGCGTAAGGACATGAATGAACATATTATAGGGAAAGAAAATAGACATTTAAGAGGGACATGTGGATGAAATGTAAGATAGCATTAAAAAACACACAAGCACACAGCAAGTACAAGTAAGCCTGAGGCTACGGTCTCGGACGGGGCATCAGATGTCTTTTTGCCGCCTCGGGATCGTAGGTTTGCAGTGGCTTTCTATATCGGATATAAAAAATGGAGATGAATTTACAAAATAACTTGATTATTAAAACACAAAAATTAAGTGTTCAGAAGGGCTGGGCAATATGGCCAAAGCAATTTATCACCATAAAGATTTCCATCTGTCGATATCGATAATTATCACGATAAATGTCAAATTTTTCTTTCTTTCCAGTTTAAGTGAAAGTTGTAGAAACCAGATTGTTAATTGTCGTTTTAAAATACTCTTTATTGTCAGAACATGACACAGACTTCACATTTTCGAATTCTTTACACTTTTCCAGCCATTTTTACTTAATAATAAATATCTTAATAGAAAAAAATATATTTTTATGTTTTTTTTTTTTTTCTTCGCCCAGCCAGCTTTTAGATAATGGCAGAAATAATGCAATAATCTGCAACCCCATAATTTAGCATTAACAGCCTCAAACATCTTACACAAGTAAATACACAAGTCTAAACATTCAATTAGAAGATAAAACACGCAGCCTACCTGTGTATTAATCTTTTGCAAGAAAACTTCGTCTTTTGCCAGACAATCACTTTTTGGATTTGGCGATTTTCCATGAAATGTGAATTATGGATGTCCAGAGAAATAAATCTCTTGCTGTAGATTTTTAGCAGAAATCTGAAAGCTGAAGAAATAAACAATTCAAATTATGCTAGGGGTCAATAAAGCTCAAGCCAGAGGTTGTAACAACACACCACATTATTTATAACTTTACTTGCTTACTCACAAGTTACTATATACACAGTGTTTTTGTGTATTTAAGTCAAGTAATATATAAACAAATGTTATAAATATGTAGGCTATTATAATCAGACATTTTCATCAGCTTTGGGTATAGTGCTTGAGAAGTGCTGGCCATCGTTCGTTCTTTCATTCTTCTTACGGAAGGAACGGCTCTTCTTTCTTTGTGGAGGAATGATAGAGAAGATGATCTTGTCAGGCAAGCATGTAGAGTCTATAATGTTTGAGTAAATGTCCTCTTTTGTCAGTAATGTCATTGAAACTTGCATGCCCACTGCATATGCATTTCCACTTCGTTTAACCTGCGTGAAGAACAGATCCAAAAAGGGTATCAGAACAGTTAACATTATTTTTCACAGAATTAAATATTTTCCACTAAAATAAATATTCCAGATATATCTGGTACATTTTCAGTATGTGACAATCAGAATGAGACGTGTTTATTTCACGGCCCATTTCACAGTGTTTATATTACAATTACACCATTTTTCCTTTACATATTTCAAGATTGTCGAAGTAAATAACACAAAACAAGAGCGCAAAAATCTGTTGAAATTGCCCGCGGTGGAACAAAGTGCTTGTGTTCTCCACATGTGTTCTCCTCTATAGCACATGCGCAAATGAACCACATTTTAGCTGAACAAAAAAGCAATGCATAACAGGTACATAACATAAAGTAATTAAAACTCAAAAAAAATGAGTAATGTCAACAGAGCAGATACAATTAAGTAATATCATCTTGTTTCAACTATAGCCTAAGTTAAAAGTGCATTATCTTTTACAGTGTACGTTCTGTATAAATCCTCTATGATATAATTAATGTTTCGTGTGTCTTCTATTGGCACAGAATGCAAATTATCCTTGCATCCTTACTTACCTAAGACAAATCTCAATTTCCAGATTTTCTCTACATTGGAGTAATTAGCCCACGATTTACAGAAGTACCAACTCTCAGTCAAAGCCATTTCCATGTTGATTATCGGCAGTTCCTGTCCAGCTAGAATTTTTTTGCTCTAAAAATGTTCTGAGAACATGTGGTAACATTGCAATTACAGGAAAAGATGACATGTTTTAAAGGAGTCATGACCTGTAATTTTCACTTTTCCACGAGAAAAAATGTATGTTATGATTGCCTAACGATTATACACTGGCCGGGAAGCCGATATTTAAAAGTGAAGCGTTTGTTTACCCCTGGGTTCGTCAACCAGCTCACGTGCACGCGCACTCAAATACGTGATGTTAATTTCTGCGCCGACTTGGATATACCATATATGGACACCGCAGACCTATGCTGCAGGAAGCCCGCCCTGCCCCTCTCCCCCTCATATTCAGTCGAGCGCTGCCATTACTGAATTCCGATTCGAAGTACGCACTCGACCGTGAAAGATGCAGAATGTAAGCGGGCTGTTATATTTAATCAATTGGTTAAATGGTGTCTTCATTGCAGTGCATGATTAAAAATTAAACTTACAATAACTTATATATCATATATAACAACATATATTTATCACTGCTCTGCCAAACAGCAATTTAAAAGAGCAAACATATTATATATTAAACAAAGCAAACATTGCATATGTATTCATATAACATTCTGTATACCTACCTACATGAAAAACTAATGGATTGGTGTCATGGTGACATTAGAGTTACATTCATGTGACCCATAATGATCCTTTTGCACTTTAACAAATGATTGACCTTTCCTTTAGAAACACTCTTATGCCTAATAATGTCAACTTGCTTTTCTCCCTGTGTGGCACTGTTACACAACCTGTTGGTTTAGGGTTAATCCTCTGTCCAACACAACACTTTGCTAACATTGGCATAATTCGATACAAGTTGCAACATATACCTCGGGTTTCACAGGCAAGGCTTACGCCTGTAGTCCCAGACTAAAATGCACGTTTGAGCTGTATTACCTGAAAGCAACTTGCACTGAAAATATGTCAGTGCCATTGTTTTGTCTCAAGATGCACACCAGTAATGTTTATTTAAATTTTTTTCTAAGGCACATTTTTAAAAGCTAATTAAATGTACTAAGGCCTAATCCTGGCTTAATCTAAACTCTGTCTGTGAAACCGGGTCTGGGTTAGAAATTAAGGGTTAAGGTTAACCCTAACTCTAACCCTAACCCTTGTCTACAGACTTTTATTTAACAGCATGGATACTCCAAGGTGTTGTGGTTAGGCCTTTAGCGTTGATACAGGATGAATAACTTCTCACTGTGACAGTCTGTAATGTATTTCAGCAAAGAGTGTTTGTATGGATTGTCCCTAATTAAGCTAGAGCTATTGGTGCATTCAAGTCATGTCATAAAGATCGTTTTTACAAGTTGAACGCCACCACAATGATGAGAATATGAGTAGGAAGCTCAGGATTTTCTTTAACCCCGATCTTGAAGAGTTAGGGGTGTGTCAGTGAGAAACATTGTGGAATACCACTATACTTAGGTATTCAGCAGTAACAATGAAGTAAGCTAATGCCTGCACAAAATATGATAGCATTAAATATAACAATATAATATGTGATGATAAAGTTTACAGTGGCTTTATTAATTTAAAACATAAAAAAAATTGTAAAACCTTATGAATACAAACTTCCCAGGAGGACTTAAACGCACCATATGTTCCACCGTGAACCCTGTTGGCCTGCTGTCTGACCAGCAAAGCTCAATTTAACAATTGTGTAGTTTGCTAAATGTTACATTTAAAATGTTCTAGTTTTGTTAACACGTCACATTACAAGAACATTTTATAAAGAACATTCAACATCTCATCTCTCAATGATATCCTCAAAACATTTCCCTAATGTGACAGAGAGAATGTTCTTCTTTTGTTATCAGGGAACATTGGGACAATGTTATATTGAGATAATTGTACAACTTGTTACCTCAGAAACATTCCCAAAACATCCTTTGAATGTTGCAGTTAAAATGTTATATCTTAGTTTACATTTAACGTTATAGGAACATTTTTTAAAATGAGAAAACATCCTTAAAATATTTGTTAAACATTACATTCAAATGTTTTCTTCAGAACATTAACCAAACTTGTAGGGACTGTTAGTTCTAAGAACGTTCCCTGCTAGCTGGGTGACCATTAAACCTTCACGGCTATTTACACAGTGACATTAACTGATGAAAATCACACTTTTCATGCAGTGTCATCTTTTGCCTTTGTTCTTCTGTTTTATGAAGTTTTATGACCTTCTGCTGGCCAATCACCTTCCATTCAAGAGCAGTGGGTGGCTGATAAAAGCAGAAACATCAGAGCAGTACAATTCATAAGAGCACTGCACCAACTGGCTGATCGAAACAACACATTGCAGCTGTAGAAGCTTCCAGGGAATTTATCAAGCTTGCAAACTTGGAAACAGTCACTGAAGGTAAGCTCATTTATTGATTTTTAATATGTGCTGTTATCATTTGTCGCTCCTTTTTTTTCTAATTACAAGGTGAGTCACTGGACCTTCATGCAATGGAGGGTTACATAATAGTGCAATTAAATCGAGACTGCAGGAGAAAATGTTAGAAATAGATTGTGACAATATGGAACCAAAGAAAAAACAAGAAGACTATGAAAAATGTTACTGCTTTTGGGTGGCAGAAAATCAATGTCAGCTTCAAAACAGACCATTTCAGTTTGGAGAACGACTGTGGGGTAGTTAAATACAGCATAATGGTTAATCTCTTTTTCATCTTAGTCCGAGGAAGAGAGAGGTGTTGGCTCACACCACCCTTGTATCTTTATTCCTATAATTTGGTACAGGTTATCTGTACAAAGTACGCACCGCTTCAAAGAGGGAGACGCTCTAAAAATATTAAGATCTGCTTAAAAGCACGGCTAAAATTAGATTGAAATGTTTGAAAGACATACTTATGTACTTGAATATAGATAGATAGAATTACACAGACAGATAGATAGATGATAGATAGATAGACAGAAAGACAGACAGACAGACAGACAGACAGACAGATAGATAGATAGATAGATAGAGAATTACAGATAGACAGATATATAGATAGATAGACAGACAGACAGATAGATAGATAGATAGAGACAGACAGATAGACAGATATATAGATAGATAGTTAGATAGACAGACAGATAGACAGACAGACAGACAGACAGATAGATAGATAGATAGATAGATAGATAGATAGATAGAGTTGGATTTTTAAGAGTCTTGGCCTATTTGAACCGACAATGTCTATGGGATATTTGGGAATTTTAGCATAAAATCAAGTCAGAAGGTGTGCAGATTTTGGTGGTCATAGTTTTAAAGCTTAGAGTTGGAATTTTTGTTTTTAGAAGAAGATACAGAATGAATGTTTATGCTGATCTAGGCTGTTTAGTGCTGGTTTGGTGTTTGAGTAACTGGTCGAGAATCAGTAGCTGATGAACTAGCATGGCTGGTGTAGCTTGTTTAAGGTTGATGGGGACAATAGCACACTTATTATAAACAAAGATTTCACCTGAAAACTAAAAAGATATGAGATGTTCTAAGAGTTGCTTGTTCATTTTGCAGGGGCCAAGATGTGGCTCTCCTGGATTCTGCTCCTGGCATCTCTAGCAACGTCCTCCGCTTCGTCAAGAACACGGGAATGGGCTCAACACGGAGCTTTGATGTTTGCCGATCTCACTCCCCGAGAGATGAACGCCGTGAGAGACTACCTATACTCCTGCAGCGAGCTGGGCCTCACCTCGGCGCGAGACAAGTCCCTCAAGAAGAACAGCATTCTCCTTATGGAGCTGCATGTTCCTCGCAAACACGAGGCGCTCCGTGCGCTGGACAGAGGACAGGCGAAACCTTCCCGGCAGGCACGTGTTGTGGTCCAGTTTGGGAACCAAATGGAGCCGAACGTAACAGAGTTTGTCGTTGGCCCCCTGCCCTTCCCAAAGTCCTACCATTTGAAGACGTTCAAGGGTGAGCGCCTAATCCGCTTCGAGTCGAGGCCGATCTCCTCTGTGGAGTACGAGCACCTGAATGGGGTTTTGGAGAAAGTAGGAGCTAAAGCAAATAAGATTCTGCAGGAAAGCACCGGGTTTACTTTCGGCAACTGCACCGATCGCTGCTTGACCTTCTCGGACATCGCTCCTCGAGGTTTAGGGCCAGGAGAGAGGCGTACGTGGATCATGCTGCAGAAGTTTGTGGAAGGCTACTTCATCCACCCCGTGGGCTTCGAGGTCCTCGTTAACCACAAAGACCTGGATCACAATAAGTGGACTGTGGAGAAGGTGTGGTATAACGGACAGTATTTCGATAGCGTGGAGGAACTTGTGGAGAAGTACGAGAAAGGGACGATCTCTAAATTAAAGCTGCCGGAGCATGACGAAGAGGATCTTTTCTCTACTTACATTCCCCGCGGACACATGAACACACGGACGAACATCCATGGAGCAAAGCTTGTCGAACCCCAAGGCCGCAGATTCCAGGTGGATCAGAACTTTGTGGAATATGCTGGATGGTCTTTTGCCTATCGGGTTCGCTCTTCGGCTGGGTTGCAGATCTTTGACCTTCGCTTCAACGGGGAGAGAATCGCTTATGAAATCAGCTTGCAGGAAGCCATCGCTTTCTATTCTGGAGATACACCGGCCGCCATGCAGACCAAATACATTGACGCCGGGTGGGCGATGGGCACCTCGGATTATGAATTGGCACCTGGGATCGACTGTCCAGAAATTGCTCATTTTGTAGACCTTTACCATTACTATGATACGGACAAACCTGTGCGTTACAGAAATGCTCTCTGCATCTTTGAAATGACCACTGCAATTCCTCTGAGAAGACACTTCAATAGCAACTTCCAAGGAGGCTTTAATTTCTATGGAGGCTTGGAAAATCACGTTCTGGTGATCAGAACCACATCGACCGTGTACAACTACGACTACATCTGGGACTTTGTCTTCTATCAGAATGGTGTAATGGAGTCTAGAGTGAGTGCGACTGGGTATATCCATGCAACGTTCTTCACGGAAAACGGATTGAACTATGGAACCAGGGTTTACAACTATGTACTTGGGAACCTGCACACCCATCTAATTCATTACAAAGTGGACCTTGACATTGCAGGTGAGTTGATATCGGTGTGCAATCTGAACTCTATTTCTCAATCTGATCTATTTTGTGATCTCTGTGCAAATTACAACACAATAGATGGTAAATTGGAGCTGATTGCATAATGTGTTCCACTTAATAAAGACCTGCTCTGTCTATTTTAACAGGGAGGGACAACAGCTTTGAATCCATTGATCTGAAATATGTTAACTTTACCAACCCCTGGAGCCCAGAACACACCGTTGTGCAATCGAAGCTGCATAGGACGCAGCATGAAACTGAACGTAGTGCTGCCTTCCGCTTTGGCAAGAAGTTTCCCAAATACCTGCACTTCTACAATCCCAATCAAAACAACAAGTGGGGGCATAAGAAGGGCTATCGAATCCAGTACAACTCACATGGTAACAGTGTTTTGCCCCGGGGCTGGAGGGAAGAAAATGGTATTACTTGGGCAAGGTAGGCTCTCGCAATTAATGCAAAAGTTATAAAACATTTGTCTATTTGCATTCTGTGGTGCAGTTAAGCAAATCTTAATGATTTTGTTCATTGCAGATACCCACTGGCTGTAACCAGACACAAGGACAGCGAGGTCACCAGCACTAGCATCTACACCCAGAATGACCCTTGGGAGCCTGTTGTTTCCTTTGAGGAATACATTCGCAACAATGAAAACATTGTTAACCAGGTACACAGATTGAGACTTGTAGAATTACTTGACCTCCAGTTGCAAATAGAGCTTGCGCAGCCCAAACAGGTCCTCACGTGCACTAAAAGTAAACACTATACAACATAGTCAGCATTTACACAGGTACATAAATAAAATGCGATGACGATACACTAGTACCGACTATAAAAATATTTGAATGGCATCAATTTAAATAGTACCTATTCACAATTTGATATGCCAAACTGCTAGATTATCAGATATTTAATCAGATGAACCACATGGCTGTAGGAAAAGGAAGTGATGTCATCAGAACTGCAAAAAACAAATATAAGTATTCTACTGAATTCAGTGTCATAAACAACAAACAGATCACTGATAGCAGTGTTATTTTAGTATCAATATACTGCTATCATTTTTATTAATATTGTTAATTAGGTTTTATTAATATATTTTATTTATATATAGTTAATTTTTTTGTAATTTTTAGTAATTGTTTATTTTTATGTCTACAGTTTTTTGCTACCACAGAAACCGAAAATTCTCGGGCCAGCAGCATTTGTCTAAATTTCAATCTTAACCATTGTATTTCATCAGAAACGATCTGAAAACAGGGCTTTAAGTGTAAAATATCGAACTTGTCCTTTAACAGTAAACGTCCGTCATTTGACGAATTTTAAAAGCAGGGATGGATAATACAAAATGCTTTTTGACAGAAAAAAAACAAGCAAGAACAAAATTTAAACTTAGCCCATCAATTTTCATTTTACAATGATCTTATGTCTGTGTGCGCGCGTCCGTGTTTGTGAGAGAGCTCGCGCAGCACTTTTTAATCCATAAGTAACTAACGCGCTAGTTTTCATACAAAATAAATATGTAACATAATTAGGTACTTTAGTTATAATTAACACAATAACGTAACACATACGTTTCTCAACACTGATAATGAATTAATAAATAAACGCCTGTTTCTCCAGACTCCAGGCTAATCCACAAATCACAGCACTTTCAGAATCACTAAGCCATAGCGATTTCAAGATTTATAGTTCAGCATTACTTGAGCATTTTATTATTTGCATGACTGAATGATGTCTTCCTCTTTTCTGAGTGACCATGAATAACTTAACGGAGTATTTTAAGATAATCCATGCGATCTGTGTGATCATCGAATCCATAAGATTAAGTTAACTTAACAATCAACTTTCCACATCGACCCCAGGCCGTTTACCTTCAGGAGTCAGAAGTACCGTACCCAGATAGCACACGACTATTTGATGTGAAACTTACATCTGGAAGACGTATTTTAAAGAGTGTTTGCTCATCTGCAATACGTCTATAGGACGTTTCCTGTCAGATGTCAAATAGACGTTTAGAAGATGTCAGTTTAACATACATTCTAAATCATTCTAAATCATTACATCTTAAAGACATCTTCTAAACGTCTATTTGACATCTGACAGGAAACGTCCTATAGACGTATTGCAGATGAGCAAACACTCTTTAAAATACGTCTTCCAGATGTAAGTTTCACATCAAATAGTCGTGTGCTATCTGGGTACTGTACTGTAGATTACGCGGGGGACGCGGGGGACGTGTCCCCCCCACTTTTTATAAAATGTAAATTCGTCCCCCGCACTTTTTCATAGGGCAAGTGTGTCCAAGACAAGCTGAGGTTTTCGCGGGTGTGTATAGCCTACATCGAGATTTAAAATCCAAAGAGTCAAGTCTATCTACAAACGTGACTTTCACGTTTCCATGGTAATCAGTCACTCGTGCATCACGACACGCCCATGCTCGCACCCGCGCCCAATCCATTTTTTTTCATAGAGGTCGCAATGAGTTCAAAACGGCAAAAAACTCTTCAGTCTTCACTCGATCCTTTTTCACGAAAAAGTCAAGCGCTGTAAGTAAGTTGTCATGTGGTATCCGAATTGTGTTGCACAATGATGAATAACTCTGCCTATTTCTCTTGTTGAATAATTAACAAGTTTTGTTGTAAATTGAAAATATTCACTACCCGCACAAACGTGCGTTTATTTTCAATCTTTTTTTATTCGTAATGTCTTTTATTTTCACAGATGTTATCAAAGCCCTTCAAATTAGAATAAACATGGTGATTGTTAGCCTAATGCTGAATTTGTATTTTCATGCATTAACAGCCTGCTTGAATCAGGCAGCGTTGTAACATGTGTACATGATGACAAACTTTAAGTTCTCTTGAAAAAGCCTAACCAGAAAGTTTGAAGTAGTTTTAAAAGCTTGAAGTTTGAAGGTTTTCAATTGGAAAGTTTTAGTTTAGTAAGATAGATAGATAGATAGATAATAATAAATAGTATTATATTAATAATAAATAGGGAATCACAGATAATGCAAGGATGATTCTGATTTAATTTAATTTAATGTTAAGTGGCGATTGATAGCCTATTACACTGACGGTAACAAAGTTTCAATTTGGAATGAAAGATGGAGCATGGGTTACATTTAATAAAATGAAGGAAAAAATGCCCTTTATAAAGGTAAAAAACGTATTCTGATAAGAGTGTTTTCCAACAGTGATGTAATAATTGTAGTTTGAATAATTGTAATGTGATGATCAGATACCATCATAGGTTTGGGCGGTTGGCGGGTGGATTATTTATTTTTAACAGCAGATTCGGGTGACTCAAAGTGCACCAGATTAATGAATTTATCTTTAAAATGTACACATTTTCTTCCAGGGGGGCATGCCCCCGGACCCCCCTAGGGGTACCGAGCTCCACCCACAAACACAGTAGGCTATATGATGGTCTATGAAAAATACAAATTTAATTATCTTATTATTAAAATGCATGATCAGGATTTTACCACTTCCGCCTAGTTTTGAGCCAGGAAAAACCCTGCATGTGCAATATAAAGTAATGAACATCTTTCTTTCTTTCTGTTTTATTGCTTTAAAAATAAATAGCATATTAAGCCAATTAAGCAAAAACCTGTCAACAAAAGTCTGAAAAAAACTGGTATTACACTTGACATTCTGTCCCCCTCACTTTTGAAAAGATGGCTACGCCCCTGGTACCAGCGTACTTTGAAGTCAAAATGCGTATCCGCTACGCAAAATGCGTACAGGTTGGCAGGTCTGTCTTGGCAACTAACTAAAAATAAGTTTAAGGGATCATGACATGTATTTATTTATTTTTTGATCACTTATAATATTAATAACGTTTTTTGCACAAGTTTCTTTCTAAACTCTGTAGTACACTTTGCCTCGCTGACAAAACAATCTGCTCCGAAATTTTTTATTAATTAAATGCTTTTTTTTTTATAATGAAAAAGTTTTAAGCTATGAAACTTGCAGCATGTTAAAATAGTACAAAGACCTCTTATATATCATAGAATCAAGGCAAATTTGATTTCTCATGCCATGAACCCTTTAAGGTTTTATATCTTATTTTTTACAGATTAACGAAAATGTGTTTTAATAGTTTTAGTTTAAGATAATAATCCTGATTATAAATTACTAGATAAAGATATGCAAGAATCTAAAAATGCACAATTGACAATTGCATATTTCTTTGCAGGATTTGGTTGCCTGGGTGACGGTGGGATTCCTACACATTCCTCATTCTGAAGACATTCCCAACACAGCGACTCCAGGAAACTCGGTGGGATTCTTCTTACGTCCCTTCAACTTTTTTGACGAGGACCCCTCGCTAGCGTCCCGCAGCACGGTCATCGTGAGGCCAGATGAGAAGGGCCAGCCGAAGGTTCAGAGATGGACTCCAGAGGTCGTAGGTCACTGTGTCTCAGACAAGCCTTTCTTCTATAACGGCACATACGCTGGTATCTAGACAGAGACTGAGCTCGTTTCATGTCGTGTTGTTGTTTTTGTGCTGTATGTAAAATTTAGAAAAAGCAGAGTTTATGAATTTAAATGCTAATTGTGTCAAATATTTACAACCATCTGAACAAATGAACCTCAAATTATTGAAATGTAAAGCTTACGAAAACCTGTATCTTTGTCTGACATTAAATATTTTCACAATTCAGAACAGTTTGTGTCTTTTTCTGAATATGAACCTCTTTGTCACATTTCAATTCATAATACTTGATCAGGTCTCCCTGGAAGAAGATAATTAATTTATATATTATTATATAAATAAAATAAATCAATCAATCAAAAGAAAAATACAAAATTATATTTTGCATAAATGTAATAAATATTAGTTTAATTGCAGATGAATTGCAAGGCATCAGTTAGAATTATTTCTAAATTTAGATCATTATGGATCTTACAAATTTTTGTAGAAATGGTGATGATAATAAACAGATTTTCTATGCTTCAAGATTCAATAATGTTTCATAACACTTCACGAGTTTTCGTGTGATACACCTGCTGAAGTGTTTTTGAATATGAATGTGTAATCATTTCATGTACTGAGGATACTGTGTGTTTATACTGGTTGTCATGGTAACCGCATTGTGAGATGAAGTGAGTACCCTTGAAATCCGTAAGTGAGAGGGCTGTATCCATGGACGGGGCTTATCATCAGAGAACATCCAGGATTCAGGATGCTGTATCCGCAATCGCATGGATCCAGCTGTCGTATATGGGCCGAGCATGAGCGGGAAACAGGCTTCTTACGCAAACAGTCTCTCTGCAAACAGTCCACAATTCACCTGCAGGGTCTCCCATGGAAACCTAAGAGACAGCAGGAGAAAAAGAGCTTCATTTGATACACATGATCAAAATCTTACAATAATCAGACTGATTATAATTAATTGTTTAAGTAATCACTTGTTTTTATTTACAAATCCAGCCGGTGTGGGAATTTTTTGCTTTTGAAGGAGGTAAAAATATAAAAATAATGAATAATATATATAAATCTATATGTAAAATACAAAAAGAATTGTGTGTATCTGCAACTATACATTGTTAAACTAGGAACTATGTATAACTATACATACATAATCAACACCAAATTCTATACATGTCTATAAAAGTTTTTCACAAGAATATTTTATTACATAAGCATAGATTATTTTTAGATTTTCTCTACAAATGTTATTAGAGTCTAAAAGAAAACTTTCTCTTGTTAGCTTGTTTCAGCCACAAAATAAAAATTTAAAAAGGTAATTGCGACTTTTAATCTCACAATTCTGACTTTTTTCATGCAATTGCGTGATATAAACTCGCAAATGCAAGTTATAAAGTCTGAATAGTGAGATATAAACTCTCTTTTCCTCAGAAATCGGACTTTATAATTATATAGCTTATCAAAATTCTGAGAAAAAGTCAGAATTGCGAGATGTAAACTGGCAATTTCAAGAAAGAAAGTCGCAATTAATCTCTTGTATTTTTTTATTCAGTGGCGGAAATCTTCCATACCGTTTGAGTGTGTCGCGGAGTGTATAGTGAAAGAGACAACAACAAAAATGTAATTCCAAATGTTTTTTTTCTGATGCGAGACTTTTAGTTTGAAAGCCGTGCGTGAATGCTGCGGTTTAAAGGGGACATATCATGCTAAATGCACTTTTTTAGCCCTTAAATGCATTTTGTTGTATATTTGGAGTGTTTAGAAGTACAGAAAAGATGAAATTATTCTCTTCAGGTGCTTCGTTGATATCTTTATATTCTGTTTTGGTCATATTTTTCAACCGGTTCAGATTTTTCTGTTATCTATGACGTTTTTTGAACTATCACGTCACAGTATTTGCAGCGGAACTGCCAAATAAGGACATTGACTTCCGGCCCAACACTTCGAGCAATCCGCCATTATTATTTCTCGCTGCAATTTTGTAGTCCAAGCTAAAGGATGCAGAAGTTACGAGAGGGTAAGTTAAAATGTTCGGTTGTTGGATGTAGTAACCCACACGCTTCATTACACCGTCTAATTTAGATGAACTGCCGCGCTTGTGACAGGAGCATGTTTAACTGAAAGAACGAGCAGAGAGAGAGACCCGGTCGCGCGCGCGCTCACTCTCTCTCTTCAGAGCCAGGCGAAAGTGTAAACAAGACATCACCGTCTCCAAACTAGACGCTGTCTTGCTCTCTCTCCCTCG